>SKCR01030241.1:0-214905 GCA_019454045.1 Zanthoxylum bungeanum
GTCTTTCCAACTTCTCCATTATGGTCTGAAGAAAGGCTTGGGTTGACTCCATCTTCTTTCTCATTTTTCCTCCATCTTTCCATCCATTCTGTTGTTGTAGACTCTGAAGACCTGCGATTCCCGTCTTCCGCCATCGTCTCACTATGTCTATTACTTTTTGTTCTAGTTTTCCCACAGACGGCGCCAACTGTTGACGGTTGATTTTCGTTCCAGGGGAAATCCGGAAACTCATTCCTCGAATAATCTTCCCCCCAATTGTGAATCTATTTGGTTTGTTGGAAACCAAAAGCAAACTTAGCGGAAAAATAAAAAGAAAGCACACAGATAAGAACAGAGGATATAACGTGGTTCAGCGGAATGGATCCAACCTACGTCCACGGACACAAAGCAATGAAGTGTTTTATACGTGGTCAGACTTGACCGACCTCTTTTTATAGATGATCGGGTATGACCGAGCTATTGTATTATCTCTGTGTTTACAAGTAATGCTTGAAAGTAAATTTGCTAACTCTTACAACAGTGCTCTCAACCTCTTTAAATACTAAGGAAAATAATCATTGTTCCACCATCCTCGTGTCGTCAGTTATGTGAGCCTATCTCTGCCAAAAGTAAAACTGTCACTGCCGCAAGTAAAACCTGCCATCTAACATTTCATTAAATCACCCTGTTTGCATTTTTCCACACGCAACAATTATGATGTCAGCTTGTATCCAACCGTTCACTAGGTGGCGTGTGCCAGAAGATAACCCCACAAGTTGCCATATCACGTCTAAGCTTTATGAAGAGTGTAAGTTCCCGAGCTGTGCTTATACTGGTAATCTCGACCTGAGCAATACTGAACCACCCTCCCCCACGAGGTCGAATGACTGAGCTGAGACTATCCCGCCCTTCCGAGCTATACTGGTCGGGCCGCACCCGAAGTCCTCGGATTCTGATCTTCCTGAACAATCACACTCCTCGGGTCGGTCAAAGAATGTAGATCGAGCTCGACCATTCAGCTGGACCAGATACCCCTGACTAATGTTCCCGAACTATAGTGTTCTGAACTTAAAATTACCTTTCTGCCCTTCTTGATTCGCTGTCAACACTTAGGCCCAAAAATCACCATCAACAACTTTGTTGGACCAAAATACACTCCCGATCTGAACTTCTCATAAGCAAATAAATTCATATGATTGATTGGAGATTAATATATAAGATATAAAAATAGATAAATCTTAATCATACACTATAAAAATAAAGTAACACAAGATCCTTACAAACTCCGAAGAACTTGTAACACATCCTATTTGTAATTTGTCACGCCATTTCAAATTTCAGAAGTAAACTTTGGGCCTAGAAAAGCCCATTTATATCGCCTTAGCTTGAGTACTGGGCTTCAAATGTTCTTCCAGGATTAGGCTTATTAACACTATTTTGTGAAAAATCTCACACACTCGATGCTTGTCTTGTTACAGTATAACTGTTAAAGTGGCTCGGATAAAAATTTTCCGAATTTAAGAAAATTAATAAATTGAAAAACGGAATTGAATTTAGTGAACAAACAAGCTTTACTCAAAATTGGGTTCGATGGGGCAAACATAATTATATGAATTTGGGCCAAACAAATAAGCCGACAATCGAGTTAAATTTTGGGCCAAGGAAAGTGATAAAAATTCAAGTCCGAAACAAAGCCCAAAAATTTTAGCCCACCAAAATATTTTCTAGACGTTTCTACAAATTTCCACCTTTTATCATTAAAGTAAAACCAAACAAACAAAACCCTAATTTTCCTTCACATGGCCGAACATATAGGGAGAGAATAAGGGAGAAAAATTTCAGTTCTTGTTGCAAATAATTAGCAAGAAAAAGGAGTTCTTGCTTTGAAGGTAAGTCACTCTAAATAATTTTATATTCGGAATTTTTATGATAAGAATATGTATTTACATAGTCGATTGATGGTAGAGTGATGATAGATGGTTAGGGAGTGCTAAGTTTAATGATAGAAGCTTTAGAATCCAAAATTGTCCTAAACCAGAATCTAGCACTACACTGCTCAGAGTGGGATTTTTTTACTTATGAAATGAGTTTTATACCTCTAATTAGAGAACCATAAAATTCTATGGAAATTAGACAAAATAAGGATTAACATAATCAAAAATTATATCTTTTTTCATAAAAGCATGAGTTCCCAGCAAATTTCGAAACTTGATGCCCTATTTGTGAAAAGAATCTGAACAGATTTAATATAGGTGTTAGAATTAGCTTTAATTTATAAATGTTTCTTTAAAGAACTTTATCTATTAATTGTATTATGTCCCTATTAGTATATAGGATTGGGCATCGGATCGGATCGGGTCAGATCCGATTCGATTCGATTCGATCCGATAATATCGGATCAAATCGAATCGGATCGGATCTGGCTCTCGAATCCGATCAAATCGTGTTTGGTTGGTTTGTCGAATTTCGGATCGGATCGGATAAATTTGATAACTATCGGATCGAATCAGATTTTATCCAATTTGATAACAAATCTGAATCCGATAGAGAATCCGATTTGATAACAGATTCAAATCTGATAGAGAATCTGATTTGATAATAAATCCGATAATAAATTCGATTTGATAACAGATCTCATTCGATAACGGATCCGATTCGAAAAATTGATCTGAAAATTTATAAATTTATAATAATTTTATCGAATCCGATCGGATAACTTAAAATTCAAATCAATTTTATCAAATTGAATCAGTTATCAAATCGAATCCACTATCGAATTCATTATCAAATCAGATGTTCTATCGGATTCGGATATGTTATCAAATCGAATTTATCTGATTCATTAAGATATCAAATCGGATCGAATAAATTCGATTCGATTCGATAGTTATCAGATCAAATCTGATCCGATAATGACTCAAAATAAGATCGAAACAAACAAATCAACTCTAATAGAATCAAATTGGATTCGGATTCGGTCTGATCCGATCCGAATCCGATAATGCCCACCCCTATTAGTATATATGTTGAAGAAATTAAGTGTTGATTACGCCATTTATACCCTAATGGCAACCCTAACCCAAAACTGATTATTTCTAAGCAGTATCTATTGAAAAGCTTATAACTTGAATTCTACAAATTCAAATCAGGATCCGTAAAAAGACAACGAAATTAGACACACTAAGAAATACCATAGTTAAAAATCAATTTATGCTAATTTGAAATGAATTCTCAATAATTATTGGAAGTTCTTGCCTTGTTAATAAAATCTCATATGGACAATTTGTGTTTGAGTTAGTTTTTATCCATGGATTTCACTTTAAATGACATTGTTGTTGCTGGTAGGGGTGTCAAATTTATCCAGACCCGTCCCGGATCTGCATGGATCCGGAAGACAGGGGTCCGGGTAGACCCGGGTCAGTGATTAAAATATCCGGACCCGAGTCTAATAAATTAAGACCCGGGCGAATCTGAATCCGGATCCAGGATCTCACGGGTCCAGCACGGATAAACCCGGGTCTGGAAAAAAAAATATAATAAATTAAAATATAATAATAAAAAAATACAAAATAATATGTATATATAAATAAAAATATAATTGAATATAATTAAAAAATATAAAAGAATTGAAATAAAACTAATAAAATTGACAAAATACAAATATAAATATAAAATAATACAATTAAAAATTAAAAAAAGTATCCGGATCCGAACCAAGTAGACCCGAATCCGAACCCTGTATATTTATCCGGGTCCGAGTTCGGACCCGGGGAAATTAAAATGCGACCGGATCCAAGTCCGGGTCCGGCCGGACTCGGATCCGGATCCGGATTTTTCCATCCCTAGTTGTTGGTAACACTTTCCTATTGACATGTATTGATGTGTTTTAGTGTTGGTTATGCCTTAGTAGTAATTGGAGATTCATTGTAGCAATTGAGAGCTCAATAGTAGCGCAAACCTGAAACTATCCCTGAACAGAGCAGTGTGTAAAAATTAACTTATAACTTGAGTTTTAGGAATTGAAATCAAAAACCGTAAAAAGTGACATAAACTAGACACATAAAAGATACATGTATTAAAGTTTCAGCTTATTCCATGTTCCTAATTAATTATTTCATAATTTCCAAGTTGGCCCTGTGTAGTATGATAAAATGTAGAATAAGAGGAAATCAAATTTACGATATCAAGACCTACATAACTCCAAATCGAGGTCCGTAAAATATATAGAGATCCTAAATAATCTGATTTTTTTAGTGAGGTTGGTTGCTCATGCTTATTCTGTTTTGATCATTTGTGGAATAAGTATGCAATATCTTTGTTCTTGACGAAAAATATTTTTTTTAGATCATTGTCGAAAACAACCGTACTCTACAGATTAGAATTGGGTTAGCATCAATCTGTTAGTGGATTCTTTACTTTTCGAAATGATTTCTTGATTTTGTTACCGATACTATGAATGCTGTTCTACATGAGATATTTGTAATGTTTTAGTTATAATTTGAAAATTAAATATGTTTTGATATGTTGTGGTTTATTGGAGCTTTATTTATGATGTTTACCTCTAATGATTTTATTCTCGAGAAATGGATTTTATGATTTAAGATGATTATGTTTTACGATGATATTCATATTGATGAATATGATTTACCATGATTATGTTTTATGATGATTACAATGATTTCTTTTCAAGATTTCTGAGGTTTTGTTTTTTTTTTTATTTTTTTTATTTTTATTTATTTATTGAGATAAGGTTTTGAATTATTACTTTATAAAAGAATTTTGATATGATGTTTTAAGGATATTGTTTTAGAAACATAATTTGACTACAGATGTTTGCTAAGATGCAGATATGCAAGCGTAAGCAGGGGCGACAGTGTCACATCCCAGATTATCTAGGACATGACCTGAATAAGACAATGTTACCATCTCCATAAATGATAAGTGTAATTTATACCCACCTATTCATACATTCTGAGTTTATTATTTTGTTAGGTTTCGTGTCATTTTACATGTTTTGTAGTTTGTTTTGTGTTTTATTGTTATGAAGCATTAGAGCATGGATCTTGAGGCCAACATACGTGTTTTGAGAGCTTAAGGATGCAAAGGAAGAACATAAGGAAGGAAAATACGTAGAAACAAGTCATCATGGCAGAGAGGATTGTGTTGCGACGCCACCAACATGAAGAAAAACAACATAAAATCCAGAGAAGTTGACGTCACGACGCCCCAGACGATTTTTAGACTCTTTAGGAATCTGTTTTCTACATGCAGAATGACTCCAGGACTTCCCTATAAATACATAAGTGCGTGTAAAACTGTACGGGAGAGAGTTATACACAGCTATAAAACTCTAAACACATAATTTTGAGTGATCCAATGAGGATATTGAAGAGCAAGAAGAGGAGACGAAGGTGGTGACGTCCGAAGATAAATTGATTCGATTCGCGTTTTATCTTCCAGGTTTCTTCTTTAAACTCTTATGATGTTTATTATATTCTTGACTCAGATTTCATTGTTATTTTATTTAGTCATGAACTAATTCCCTTATTCAAGGGGATGATGTAGCCTATGATTGAACCTATTTCTGGGGCAAATGTAGAACTCCTAGGGTCGGATCCGTGTCCCTCACAAGGGAAGTAGGTCTAACCCATGGATATCTAGCATGGGTGTATTTTTAAATTATTTTATGGAAAATTACATTTCATTATGATTCCGTAGGACAAAACGGAGACTAAATAGGAGTCCGAAAACTCCGAAACGGAAAAAATGAAGTTTCAATATTCATCAGCTCTCGGCGCGTCGTGATGCGGAGGCTTGGGCGTCGCAACGCCCAATCTGCGAGAGCTCAACATCTCGGCATCGTGACGCACAAGGGGAAGCATCACGATGCTAGAGTGTCTGAACGCTCAGTGTCGCAATACTAGAGATCAGTGTCCCGACGCTGCCATGTGTAAAAAGGTGGGAGAATGCATTTTGACCTTCAAATCAAGTTTAAACACTTCCAATTTTCCCCAAACACTTCAATACACTTAAAATCCAATTTTAATATCAAAACCAACATCAATACATGTTATACAACAAACATACATGTATTCTAAATATATATACGTATTTGTTTGAATCAAAATACAAAATAAAATAGAATCCCTCAATAAAATGACTCATGAATAATTCTAGGTCACTTAAAGGTGGTCAAGTGATTCTAGAATGATAGTCATAGATCCAAGCTATCATCTAGAGTTCCAAACTCTAATTTAATGTTCCATATTCAACATGAACATAATTAACCTAATCACAAGCATATTTTCTTTATGCTTCCAAAGCATCCATAAACAATTCATTAATCAAATTTCAACATCAAGCTATGTTATTTTGTATCTAATACATAATACATCACGATATGTTTCACTAATGATAACTCACTAATGAAAAACATAGATTTAGAGAAAATCAAGCTTACGTAGTAAGCTTGATTCCAAGATCCAATCTTCTTCTCCTTGTTGAAATGTTTTAGAGAATTTCTAAGGTTAGCAAGCTTGACTCCAAGATCCAATCTTGATTCCAATGCTAGCAAACTTCATTCCAAGATCCAATATTAATTTCTCTTTATTGAAATATTATAGAGAACTTCCAAAACTTCTCTAATCACTTCTTATACTTAGGCTAATATTTCTAAATCTTGATTGTTTTAGCTTTTACAAGCTTAACTTTCTTAAGCTCAAGCTTAATTAAAACCTTGCTCAAACTTGTATTTTATAGCAAAACTTATGCAATTGTTAATTAAATAAAAGTCCTAATCAAATATTAGGTATGCTTAATCAAATTTGTATAATTAGGTATGCCTAATCACATTTGTCTACCACTTTGATTTAATCCATTTAAATCAAGATAAAGATTAGCAAATGGATTAGTTCATTGTCTACCACTTTGATTTAATCCAATTAAATCAAGCCAAATACACCTAGAATTACATATTTGTAATTACCAAAATATCTTCCAATGGTAGAGATATTTATGAAATTACAACAAAGTCTTTGTGTGATTTTGAATTAATCTAATTTTCCAATTGGGTCAAAGTAAATAATCAATGTTATCTAATAACACTTAATTATTTAAATCTTTTATGGTACACTAACGGGCCAACGGATCTTATCTTGATACGCACTTGATTAATGAGTGCATTGGTCCATACCCAGCGTACATCTAGAGGCCAAACCATGAAAGGTTTCTGACATACATGCAATCTAAGTGTGGAGGATCTCATACAAAATCAATATTATCCTATAGCCAAAAGATCACATATGCTACTCGACTCGATGAGATTCCTATTGACGATGGTATGTACTTCCAACAATTAGGAATCACCTATGAGTCATTCATTATTCGCTCCAACGAATACGCACATGTCTATACGAGCTTTCAAAGCTGATGCTATATCAGGTTAAACCATTGGAACTCCAATTTCAATATACGACATGTGCTAGTCTTCTAGGTTATAGGAATTCGACCATATTCCAAAACCAACGACTATGAATATTTACTTTAAGAATAGTTCATAATAGTAATACTATCCTAATGTCAGACTACCCAGTGTCCAGTATTACTACATGACTATTTTAAGATCGATGTCATTTTTAGCATATTTATATATTAATCTAATATGCATAATTACATTACCTTTAATAAAGTTTGAAATGAAAATGTAGTTATTTTATTAATAAATAATAAAATATAATGTACAATATATTATTCGAATTGGCGCTACAAGCACCAACTCCAACAAACTCTCACTTGCTTAGTGTCAATCTGGATGATACCGTAGTCTCATCTCCTCCACATGTTAATCGAATAACTTAGGAGGTAAGGCTTTAGTAAGTAGGTCTACTATGTTGTCTATCCCTTAAACCATTAAGACCATTAATCTCTCTAATCACGTAATATTTTCATCAAAACGACGATTCCAATTTCGGGATGTCTATTTAAGTCCATAAATAGACTTCTAAAGCTTATAAACAAAGTTTGAAGTCTCACTGGATATGAAACTCTCTAATTGTTCCATATATATATCCTCATCAAGGAATCCATTTAGGAAAGCGATTTTCACATCCAACTGTCATATCTCATAGTCACGATATGCAATAATGGCTAAAATAATCATAATGGATTTTAGCATGGCTAATGGTGAAAAGGTTTCCTTAAAGTCAATCCCATGACGTTAAGTGTAACCTTTCGCTACCAGTCGGGCTTTAAAGGTTTCCACCTTTTCACTGGGCCCTCGTTTCATTTTATAAACTCATTTACAACTAATAGGTTTAACTCCTTCAGGAAGTTCAACCAAGTCTCAGACTTGATTGTCATGCATAAAATCCATCTCGGACTTCATGGCTTTCTGCCATTTTCCCGAATCTATATCCAATATTACTTGTTTATACGTAGTCAGATCCGTTTCCTTCAAGAGGAGAACATCAAGGCTTAAATCAGATGTTAAAAACAATATCTCATGAGGCCTTGATATTTTATTCGACTTATATAGAACCTGTATTGTAGATCTTTCACTTAATTGGACCTCTGATTTCATCTCAGATTCCTTAATATTGGGATCAAACTCATCGAGTTCAATTATTCTACAATTTCCACTTTCTCTCAAAAATTCCTTATCAAGAAAAGTGACAAAATGAACAACAAATACATTTCATTTTTCAGAATCGTAAAATTGATATCCCATGGAATTTTCAGGATATCCAACAAACATATATATATATATATATATATATATATATATATATATATATATATATATATACATACCCAATGGGTTCTAGTTTATCCCACTGCGTAACTCTAACGTATGCAGGACAACCCCAAATATTTAAATATCTCAGACTTGGATTTCTACCGAACCATATCTGATATGAGGTTGTATAAACAGCTTTCGATGGAAACAGTAAGTAAAACGTGACCCCAAAGGTAATATGGAAGATCTGTATAGCTCATCATGAAACGTACCATATCCAATAAAGTATGATTTATTCGCTCAGGCACACCATTGTGTTGAGGAGTTCCTGGTGGGCTATATTGTGCGAGAATCTCATTCTCTCTTAAATGACTTCTGAATTCGTCGCTCATAACCACCTCGATCTAATCGAAGGTATTTGATGAATTAACCCGTTTGTTTTTCAACTTTGTTTCAGAATATTTTGAACTTTTCAAATATTTCCGATTTATGTCGCATTAAATAGACATATCCATATATTGACATCCGTGAAAATCACGAAGTATGTTGAACTTTCATGAGCGGTATGATTTAATGGACCAAACACATTGTTATGTTTTAGCTCTAATAAATCTTAATCATGGTGTCCAACACCAAGGAAATGAGGCCTTTTTCATTTTCCCTTGGATACATGACTCACAAATTGGATAAAGATCCAAAGTAAGTTCTTTAATCAAACCATCATTAACCAATTTTGATATACGTCTAACACCTATGTGGCCCAATTTCATATGTCATAATTCATTATTATTTAATTCAAATCTATTACATGTATTTTTATCTACATTAAAGAAATTTCGATATGTTTCCAAAACATAGTAACTGTTAGATAAAGAACGTTCACATATCAAATAGTTATTTTTATCATATAAACATAAAGAATCATATTTAATATTTATTTTATATCACTCTTTATCTAATATCGGTAAAGATATTATTTATATGATAAGAGGGGGTACATAATAACAGTCATGTAAATATAATTTACTTCCATTTAGGAGATCAAGAACATATGTTCCTATGGCTTTGACATCCAATTTCTCGCCATTTCCAACTTTAACCTTGATCTCCCATTTGTTTAGTCTTCTTTTAACTCTTAACCATTATTTGCATCTACGGCTAATAAGATGTCAATAATAGGAAAAATACAAAGCGTATATGGGGTTATTACTTTTCCTTTCAGCTTTGGACAATCTTTCTTCCAGTATCCAGTCTTCTTGCAGTGTAGACATGCATTACGAGATACATGTGTTATTGCAGTTTGTTTCTTGGAATCTTTCTTCTTATTTCCCATTTTAATCTTCTTAGACTTCCTTGAAGTCTTTGAAGAGCTTACTCCTATTAGTGTTCCTAGAACATGCCAAGGATCTCTAAGATGATTTTTGTGTGAATAAATCAAAGAGAGTTACGGAAATACTCACATTGATCGGATGAGTTTCAAGGCTTTTCTTTGTATTTCAGAAGCTCCAAGCTTTCTTTGTTGTTCCAAACTCAAGGATGAGTTTCCCTATCACCTTCTTTTGACTTCTTAATGTGTTAGCAAGTATAAATTTTGAAGAAAAATTTCCCTTGGAGAGAAGCAAGGTCACGCCCAAAATGAAAGAGAGAATAAGGTGAATAGTTCTCAACTAATCCAAAAGTGTGTTGACTTAAAGTGTGTGTGTTGTGTGTTAAAAAATGTAATAAATACATCCAACAACTTCCATCACACTTATGACAAGTTTATGTAAATTAGTGGGTCCCACCACTTTGAATTCAAAATTCAAGTTGGCTTACACAACACACTTTGGGCCCGGTTCGTTTAATCCGATTAAACGAATTTTCCGTCGTTACGTAATTAAATCTAATTTAATTAAATAATAATACCCAGTAAAATTATTACGGAAAGTCGCTTGCGAATTAATTCCAAATTAATTCGTTCGCTAGAATTAAAATCCAATTTTAATTCTATATTGAAATCCAATTTCAATTAATATATCCGATATATTATTTTAGCCCAATTAAATAAATTAAATAGAAAAATATAATTTAACTATTAAATTTATTTTGTCGATTAATTCCAAATTAATCGCGTTCTCTCTTCTAGTCAAATTAATCCCAGATAAATTATTGACGCAATTAATCCCAGATTAATTTTCTCTTTGGCAATTAATCCCAGATTAATTCTTGCCGTAATTAATCCCAAATTAATTTTCTCTCTCATAATTAATCCTAGATTAATTCTGTTCGAGTCAAATGTCATCGGTGAATCTTCGGGAAGCGACCCAAGAGATCCCTGGATATGTTGGCAGTAAATTCGGTCGTCGGACTATCCAAGTACGTGCATACCCGGTACCACATTCTTACCGATTTACAAGACATGGTTGGCTTCTAGCAAAACACCGTGCCTACCTAATTCTCTAGAAATATTCTTTAAAGGAATATATAATCTTTATCAGGCGTAGTATATAGTGCATTGCGTATTACGATCCAGTATCGGATGTCACATACTAGGCCTGGGGCTGGAATTGTGTCTGCCCCGTACGAAGCATATATCGGATCACTGGCAACTAGTATCTATAATCGGATAATCATGACCTAGTCATATTATCCCGATGACTGCAGTACTTAAGAGTACTAGTTCTGTATCCTACGTGATCATCATCTCCATATGACTGAAGTGATACTTCCATCTTGACATCACACCCAATACACTACGATTCTCAGTAAACCCAAAAGAGGCGTACACAAAACCTGTTAAAGCCCCGGACGACCAAAATAAAAGCATACTGATTGTCGTAAGTATTAGCGATGCAAGTCTTAGGTTAAGACCAAATACACCTACCCTGATTCGGATTCCCATAGACACATAGTTATACTACCAATGAGATTCTGATGGGTCTATCCAGAGCGAAGCTGTTCCCGTACCATCAGTAAACGGAACCTCTTATCAAACTTGCATAGATATCCAATACTTAAATATATGAGAACTATGCCTTTAAGCTTTCATAACGCGCACAAGTGCAATACTAGCCTATTCCGCATTATCGATGTCCAGTCTCGATAATACTACGACTAGGGATATTTAATGATTAAACCTTCCGTGGATTAATACTGTCTCATATCTTATTAATTCGGAACTAATCATAAGGACTTTTATCATTTATATATCCGAGTAATCTAATTACAAAATGATAAAAGAGCAATTTCCTTTGTCACATAGTTAATTTTGTATAAGAACACCGTGTCCTTTACAAAATAGTGATGCTAAAGGTCATAATTGTCAACAATCTCCCACTTGGCCTATAGCCAATCACTCAAATGTCTAACACATGAACTATGTACGGGTCGCTCATGCTTATGCTGAGTTATCGCTTTCGCCAGTGGATTTACAAGGTTATCATCTGATGCGATTTATTCGATCATCACATCACCACGATGTATGATCTCACGAATCAGATAAAACCATCGAAGTACATACTTGGATCAATGATGAGACCGTAATTCCTTAGCCTGCGCTGTAGCCTAGCTAAACTGCTAATAAAATTACTCATAGTTCAATTAGGAATTTTATAGATCCAAAATGTTTCTTTTGCTGCCTCAGCCGCATCAATATATTCCATTTTTGTTGAATCGACAACAGTATCTTGCTTGGAAGATTTCCAGCTCACTGTTCCGTTGTTCAAACAAAATTACGTACCCTTATTGCGACTCAAAGTCGTCTTTATCGGTTTGGAAACTTGCAACGGTGAACTCAGTCACATCAAGTTCTCATTCTCCATAGCTTAATAAAGCATCCTTAGTTCATCTAAGATACTTAAATATGTTCTTAACATCAATCCAGTGACCATCACCTGGATTGGCCTGATTGTGACTCCACATGCTCAAAGTATATGAGACACCAGGTCGCATACATGTCTTTCAATGTACGAGTTCTCGGAGAGTGCCAACAATTTTTAGATCTATCCCAGTAGATCTTTATTCCTAGAATAAAGGTTGCCTCTCCCAAGTATTTCACGGAGAATTTTAATGAAAGCCAAGCTTTCACCGATTTTAGTATGGGAATGTCATTGCTAAGAAGCAATACATCATCAACGAATAGGACAATCATTGTCAGTGCGCTCCCACTAACCTTCTTATATACACAAGAATCATCTTTGTTTTGAATGAAATCATATACCATTATGATCTCATCAAAATGTTGGTTCCAAGAATGCAATGCTTGCTTCAATCCATAAATAGATCGATTTAACTTGCAAACCTTGTTTGCATATTATGGTACTCCAAAAGTTTTCCATTAAGAAAAGCGATTTTGACGTTCATCTGTCATATTTCTTAATCGAAATATGCAGTAATAGTAAGCATTATCCAAATGGATTTAATCATGGCAACAAGTAAAAGGTTTCATCATAATCGACACTATGTTGATGACGATACCCTTTTGATACAAGCCTAGCTTTGTACGTTTGTATGTTGCCATCCATGTTTGTCTTCACCATGAAGACCCATTTGCTACCAATAGACCCAATGCCTTCTGGTACATCAACCAATATCCAAACTTAGTTGTATACATGGAATCCATTTCGGACTTCATGGCACTTTGCCATAAAATGAGTCAATACCCTGTATCATTTCCTCATACATAGTCGGTTCAGTATCCTCAATAAGACTGAGTCTACATGAGGTGAGATCAGAAACTCATACCTCTTAGATTGTTTCCTGACTCTCTCCGACGACCTACGCGTTATTGTGTATTAGAAGATTGTGGTACAGATTCATCTATGATTAACTGTTCGTGTTCCGTTAAGGGATTGGTGCCAGGAACAGTATCACTCTGATTTTCATCGAGTTATACTTTCCTCACACTTACCATTACATTTAGGTATTCCTCTTAGGAAAACCGCATGGAGAGCAACAAATATCTTTGTTCTCTTGTGAGTTGTGGAATTAGTTTCCTTAGGATAACCATTACAAATGAGCACTTATCCGATTTGGGTTTTAGTTTGGTACCATCCAAACGTTCAATTATATGCCCAGCATACCCAATCTTAAGAATGAGAAATCCAGTTTCTTTCCTGTCCATATTTCATATGGAGTCTGTCCAACAAACTTGACGGAACCTTATTCAAAATAAGTATTGCACTGTTCAATGCGTATCCCTAGAAGGAAATTTGTAGCTCAGAGCGACTCATCCTTGACTATACCATGTCCAACAAAGTTCGGTTTCTCCGTTCGGACACACCACTCATTTGAGGTGTTCCGGGAGGAGTTCATTGTGAACGAATACTATACTCTTTCAAGTAATCAAGAAACTTATTGCTAAAGTATTTTCCACTACGGTCCAACCGTAATATCTTAATAATTTTGATGGTCTATTTTTCTACTTCGTGTCGAAACTCTTTGAATTTATCAAATGTTTCCAACTCGTGTTTCATAAAACACATAATGACCAGTGTGAAATCACACGTGTATAACGCAAGCGCATGTATCGTTCAAGTAGTATAAAAAGTATCGATCCCACGAGGACTTAAAAACTAAGCTATTAATTTTTATGAGGCCAAATGATTACTAGTATCTAACAGATTGATTGATTGATTGGTGATGACTTAAATTTAAAAAACAAGTAAATAAAATTGCGCAAAAGTAGGTTGAGGAAAATTCAAATTTATAAAATTATCCAGGGTTGTGAATCCTTCCATATTATTTAAAGATGAAGTGGTTATCTTACAGTTGGGTAATATATTGGTTTATTAACCTGGAACACGAAATTATGTAAAAGCCTCTTCCGATGGTCAATTACAAATACCCAGTGTAACCCAATTAATCATATTCCTATGTCAATTAAGTTATCTGAATTCATTTAAGATTAAGTTCCAATTAAGGCTACCCCCGCCCGACAGGTATATTCCTATCCTGTAAGGAAATCTATTAAAGGGTTATCTATCCTCAAGGAAGATCATGGGCTATTGAGTCTAGGGTCTTAAACCTAAAATCCATTTTCCAAGTTCATTTTAAGTTTACCGAATCAATCTTATTAATGGCCAGTTAACAAGAAGCATTAAGACTAAGGCTCAATAAATAAACCTTTATATTACCCAAACCATAATCTAACCCCTTAAAAACCGGTGATATTGGAATTCATCACAACCCTAGATAACTAACTTAGTGACAACACATAACTAGGGCTAATAAAAACTTTAAAGTAAAAGACATAAAGTAAATGCTGAGAAGTAAAATTACAATAAAATAAAATGCTAAGGTAAAATGATCTACTTTTACTTCTACTAATTTTAGATATCTCCCTTAATATAATATATTAACTTGTGATGATATTACCAACCGGCCATATAGGCGGTAACTTGATTAAGTCAAATTAAGTCCAACCAGCCATAAAGGCGGTATCAATATTTGTCAATAAACCAGCCATATAGGCGATAATTACCAACCGACCAACCAGGCGGTATCCAAGCTTAGTCAGGTTAAAACCAGTTTATAATGAATTACCAACCAACCAATATAGCGGTATCCTTGTTAAGTCAAATTTTAAGTAGTGAATATATTATATTAAGGGAGATTAATCTAAATAGCAGTAATAAAAGTTTTACCTTTCACCCTAGTAAGGGGAAGTTACCTCCTCATAGCTGAATAGTAAAAACTGAAAAAGTAAAGAAAGTAAATTACTATTACAGAAAGTAAATAAAAATTAATTACAAAACTGAAATTAAAAGAAAACTAGATACAAACTCCTTATTTATTCAGAGAATTATAGAGAGGAAGGTACACCTGAAACTGAAATCTCGAGCTGAATTTATAGGCCTCGGTAAGCTGTGCGCGTCGCGACGTGACAACATTTCCGTGTCGTGACGCGACACGTGTCATGCTCTGGTTGGTCCGTCGAGATTCTTATCCGATGACGTGGAGATGTGGATGATTAACTCAATAATTGAGCTGACGTGGCAATGATGTGGCGATGATGTGGTAATGACGTGGCGACACATGGCGATTATGATTATCGGCACCGTAGGATTGTGACACATGGCATGCTGTGATTGGTTGATGATGACGTGACATTGACTTGGCAATGTTGACTCGGTCTTCTACTGATGTGGTGATGACATGGAGTGACACGTGACAACACGTGGCGATGGCGATTGTCAGCACCGTAGGATGATGACACGTGGCATGGCGCACGTTAGCATGATCGGCTGTGATGTTGACACGTGGCATGACGCACATTAGCAAAGTCGGCGCACATTAGCAAAGTCAAACTTCTCAGATTCTGACATGTGTCCCCGACGCATGTTAGCATGAAGCGGTGCATATTAGACGTCGCGACGCGCAAAATGACTATTTTGCCCTTTTTATCTGATTTTCACTACTTTGGCCCAAAATCACCTCCAGAATGTCCTGAAACTTTATTTATCTACAAAATAACACAAAACACATCAAAATATTCACAAAACTCAAGAAACTATACAAAATATTAGGTCAAATGAGTGGGAAATAGTGATATAATTACCACTCATCACACCCCCAAACCTAACATTTTGCTAGTCCTCGAGCAAAACATAGAATAATATAAACATCTTTAAAATAAAATTTAACTAAGCCACTTTCGTAGGGATCACAGTTGCATTTAGCATATACAACAAGCCTTTAAACCCCTATGTGTCCCTAGTGGACGAGTTGTAGTCTCGTGAGGGTTTACAGCAATGATACCCAAAAACATTTTACAAAAGTAAAAAGATAGTAATACTAATGCACACAAAAGCAAAAAGACAAGAGAAAATAGAATAAAGAAGTTAGTGACTAATCAGGTGAAACTTCTACTCCAAGTTACTAGTTGTTTTCTTTCTTTGTAAATTACCGAATAAGTAAATTCTCCTATTATATTTACCATTCTCCATGTACACAACCAACAAAATATTAATCAACTCATTTTTGCCCACAACAGTCACAAGTGCAGTTGATAAGAGAATAATATTTTTGTCCTAAAGTTTTATCAGAATTCACACCTTTTTGCAGCAATGGAATAATTTTTCTGATTTTTTCTGATTTTTTTTCTTTGATTTTTGATTTTTTTATTATTTATATACAATATCTTCCATCTATGTAGCGAGCTTTGAGTCAATGACTCCCAAACCAGTTGGCTTTAGGGCACCAAATGTTAAGACACCCCTACAGACTTAATTACTCAGACTTCAGATATATATATATATATATATATATATATTTGTAGCATCCTTGATCCATGTAGCGAGCTTTGGGCCAGTGACTCCCAACCAATTGGCTTTAGGGCACTAGGTGTTAAAACATCCTTACAGACTTAATAACTCGGATCTCAGATGTTTTTTTTTACTCCAATGCTTTTCATAGATCATTCCTCCAATTAAACTAGAGCACTGAATATTACAAACTTTTCAATTACAGCTCATGTCTGTATGTTACCATGCACGTTGATAATACCTGTCAACTGAGCATATGAAGATCCATTTTTAGTCAATTTTATGGAGAATTCACAAATTAAATAATTTAAAATGAAATAAACAATAATTAACTTGTTCCGAAATAGGTTTGAGATACGTCTCAGGAGTGGAAACTCCTTACACAGCTATCTCACACCAATTTCACCCGATTAATCAAGTTAAAAACACAAAAACATAATATATTTTCTTAGATTTTTGTAAAATTTTTCAATTTGTTTTGTATTTTTCAAAAAAATTTGGACTAAAAATAAAAACAACAAAATACTACAACTATTCCCCACCCCCAAACCTAAATGAGACATTGTCCCCAATGTCTTAAAAAGTAGAAGATGAGTTTAGACGATAGTACCTGTTTAGCTGAAATTGTACTTCTAGAAAGGAAATTAAAGGTTGAGATCGAGATTTATCCGACGCTTCTTACCAAGATCATCATCGGACCATTTTATCTTGGAAATGATAGGGTCAATTTTTGGTTCATAGGCTAAGATTTGGTCAATTAAATAATGGGCAGTTTTGGCAGTGAAGAGGAGTTCTTTTAAAGGTTTTGACACAAACCCGTTTCTCCGGGCATCATCAAGAAATACACAAAGAAAATCATAAAATCCATCTACGTTGAATAATCCAATTGGTTTCTGGTGTATGTTCAAGTTTGCCCAAGATAGTACTGTAAAAATCTCCTCCAACGTGCCCAAACCACCTGGCAAAGCAATAAAAGCATCAGCACGGTTAATCATTTCCACCAGTAGTTCAGACATACCTGGCACGATCAGTTCTTCTCCATTTGATGATCTTATAAGATCCGCCTCTACCAAGGGTTTTGGGATGATTCCCAGAACTTGACTGCCTCCATCCTGTACGGCCTTTGAAACGATCCACATTAGTCCAAGATTGCCTCCGCCATATACTAGGTGCATATTCTTCTCAGCTACGACTCGTCCCAATTCCTGTGCTACTGCTACGTATACCAACACTAGTACCGCAAAACACACAGATGTTTTCAACTCGTCTTCTTGAAGTGGCTTCCATTTTTATCTGGATGCCTTCAAAAGTGCAATGATGAATTGAATTTATAACACCTGAAAAGGGTGAGTAAAAATAATAGCACTAGTACCTGCCAAATGACAATTATTAGTTAAACAGTAAAATAAATCGTGAAAGGTCAAAAAGGTCTGGATCCTGTCGGAGAAAATAAAAGAAAATAACAAATCACAATTATTAGGAAAAGACAAAGAGATATAATATTTACAATAATTTACAGCTTGATTGACGTATATGCGTCAGGGACAAGCTTCCCATCCAATTTTCTTATAAATTGGCAAATAGGGTCTTTTTTAGTCAGATTACCGAGACTTAACTGTTGTCTTTCTTTTTGGAATTGTGTATGTAATTTTCGGATGGCTATATGAACATATCCACTGGGATACGTCTCAAGAGTCGAAGATATATCATCTAAAGACTCCTTAATCAAGCCATCCCTAATGAATTTAATTTTATCTTCGCGATTATCAGACACCATTCCTAAAGAACGACAACGAGTATTGCAATTCCAACGTGCACATTTGTAACAAACACTCATTTGCTTAGCTCTAAGTTTCTTTGCATAGGTGTTTCTTCTAAAACCAGGCAGATGTGAAATAAAAGAGTAAGAAGACTCACCTGCCAATCGAACCCGTGCTTCAATAATCCAACGAATGTCAGTTGGAATACCTTTGATCATCAGTAGTCTCATCCGTTCCAAGCGAGCTTTGTAGACTTTCATCAGAGATTTTTGAGGGAGAGAAGGAAATTGCTTGTGAAGATTTGCGAGAGCTTCTTCCATCGTGAAATGACTTTACCTGCAAAAATTAAACACACAAAAATAAAACACACCAGATCATAATATATACACAAATTGCATGGGTTGCCTCCCTGCGAGCGCTAAGTTTAACGTCATCAGCTAGACGTTACTGCCTGAACGTTATGCTGGATCTGAAAGTGTGACACTTTCTTTTTGTCGCTCCAATGGTTCTCCCCAGTAGTGCTTGACACGCTGACTGTTAACCTTGAATGTGTTGTTGGTGTTGAGATCCAATAACTCAACAGCTCCATATGGTAAAACCCGAGTGATCACAAATGGACCCGACCATCTTGATTTCAACTTTCCAGGGAAAATTTTCAACCTCCAGTTGTACAAAAACACCTGCTGTCTTGGTTCTGTTGGACAATTATGACCCATATCAACACTATTTGTACAGATTATTGTGTTGTTGTACAAATTAACTATGTGACAAATGAGATTACACTCTTATCATTTGTGATTAGATCACCTAGATATATAAATCATGAGAGGTCCCTATGATTTGTTCATGGACGGAGAATGATATGAGACAGTATCAGTCCACGAAGGATAAATCATTAAATATCCCTAGTCAGAGTATTATCGAGATTGGACATCGATAAATACATAAAAGACTAGTATTTCACTTGTGCGCGTTGTGAGGGCACAATGGCATAGTTCTCATATATTTGGGTATATGATACTCATGCAAGTGTAATAGGAGGTTGTGTTTTACCGATGGTACCGGAAACAGCTTCGCTCTGGATAAGACCCCCTCGGAATTCCATTGGTAGTATGACTATGTGTCTATGGAAGTCCGAAATCAGGGTAGGTGTATTTGGTCTTAACCTGAGACTTGCACCGCTAATACTTGCGACAATCAATGTACTTTGGTTGCGGTCGTTTAGGGCTTTAACAGGTTCTGTGTACGCCAATGCTGGGTATATTAAGAATCGTAGTGTGTTGGGTGTGATGTCAAGACGGAAGTGTCACTCCAGTCATATGGAGATGATGGTCACGTAGGATACGGGACTGGTTCTCTTAAATGATGCAGCTATCGGGATAAAATGACAAGGTCATGTTTATCCGAGTATAGAGACTAGTCACCAGACATCCGACATGTGCTTTGTACGGGGCAGACACAATTCCAGCCCCAGGCCTAGCACGTGATCATCCGATACTGGACAGAAATACGCAATACTACGTATACTACGCATGATACAGATCCTTTATTCCTGTAAGGATATTTCCGGAGAATTGGGTAGGCATGGCGCTTTGCTAGAGGCCAACCTTGTCTTGTAAATCGGTAAAACGTAGTACGAGGTACTTACGTGTTCGGATAGTCTGACGACCGAATTTACTGCCAACATATCCGGGGATCTCATGGGTCGCTTCCCAAAGATTCACCGATGACGTATGACTCGCACTCTAAATTAATCTGGGATTAATTAGAAGAGAGAGAAAATTAATCTGGGATTAATTACGGAGATATTTTATCTGGGATAAAATATCATTAAAAGAGAGATAACGATTAATTAATATATTTGATATAATAAAAGAAATTGGATTTCGACGCGGAATTAAAATTAGATTTTAATTCGGGCGAACAAATTAATTTAGAATTAATTCGTTAGCGACATGAATAGTGATTTCGCTAGGCGTAATCATTTAATTACGACGCAACGGAAAATTCATTAATTTGGAATTAGCAAACCCGAGCCCGGGATTATTTGCGAGTGCATTCGTATTTCGAATTCGAGTGCGGCACGCAAGTCAAATCAAGCGTCAAATTGCTAGTCGCATCTAGCGTCACATCAAGCGTCAAATCATGTCACTTTGAGTGATGTGACACTTGATTGATTGATGGTAGTTGTTGGAATGGTTGTTGAGCTTTTACCATTTGACTTTTTGAAAGCCAAAAAGTGGTAATTCATTTAATTATTTTTGGAAAAATATATATGTGTATTAGATACACTTTTCAACCTAATTCAACACAATCTCTCCTTATCTCTTTCTCTCTACAATTCACGCCCAAGGGGTTGTAAAATGCTTACTGGTTTTTGTTAAAACCGTGAGCAGTGGGAAGCACTTGAGTGGGATTTTGTGGCAAAATCACAAGTGCTATCACACTTACGAGACATTCGAAGGTCATAGGGAAGTCCACCCATGAGCCGGGAATCAAACGACGAAACTTGGAGCTTCACGAATTTGATCCACGAAGCCAAAACAATGGGCTGTTTTACCTCACTGTCGTGAGCTGTGAAAGAGAGCAAGAAGAGTTTTTGTTGCCTCCGCGTCGCTCAACCGATCGATGTGAGTATTCCGCAACTTCTTCGATTTGTATTCGCACATATTCATGCTTATTATTGATCTTGGGACCTTAATAGAAACCAACAGGTTCCAACTGTTTGTGCACTATTTTTCGTCACGCCATTTATTGGTCTTTTCTTTGTACAATTTGGTATTTTCATAAGCCCGTAGGAGAAATTCATAAATTTCATAAGCCCGTAGGAGAAACCAACGGGTATTTTCATAAGCCCGTATGAGACATTCCTCCAATTCGTTTAGTTGGTGAAGTCTTTTCTCTCCTGCAACTTGTGGATCAATATTCAACTTCTTCAGTGCCCAGTACGCCTTGTGTTTTACCGATGGTACGTGAAACAGCTTCGCTCTGGATAAGACCCCCACATAATTCCATTGGTAGTATGACTATGTGTCTATGGAAGTCCGAAATCAGGGTAGGTGTATTTGGTCTTAACTTGAGACTTGCACCGCTAATACTTGCGACAATCAATATACTTTGGTTGCGATTGTCCAGGGCTTTAACAGGTTCTTTGTACGCCAATGCTGGGTATATTGAGAATTATAGTGTGTTGGGTGTGATGTCAAGACGGAAGTGTCACTCCACTCATATGGAGATGATGGCCACGTAGGATACGGGACTGGTTCTCTTAAATGCTGCAACTATCGGGATAAAATGACGAGGTCATGTTTATCCGATTATAGAGACTAGTCACCAGACATCTGACATGTGCTGCGTACGGGGCAAACACAATTCCAGCCCCAGGCCTAGCACGTGATCATCCGATACTGGACAGAAATACACAATACTACGTATACTATGCCTGATACAAATCCTTTATTCCTGTAAGGATATTTCCGGAGAATTGGGTAGGCATGGCGCTTTGCTAGAGGCCAACCTTGTCTTGTAAATCGGTAAAACGTAGTACGAGGTACTTACGCGTTCGGATAGTCCGACGATCGAATTTACTGCCAACATATCCGAGGATCTCATGGGTCGCTTCCAAAAAATTCACCGATGACGTATGACTCGCACTCTAAATTAATCTGGGATTAATTAGAAGAGAGAGAAAATTAATCTGGGATTAATTACGGAGATATTTTATCTGGGATAAAATATCATTAAAAGAGAGATAACGATTAATTTGGAATTAATCGAATAATTAATATATTTGATATATTAAAAGAAATTGGATTTTGACGCGGAATTAAAATTAGATTTTAATTCGGGCGAACGAATTAATTTAGAATTAATTCGTTAGCGATGTGAATAGTGATTTCGCTAGGCGTAATCATTTAATTACGACACAACGGAAAATTCGTTAATTTGGAATTAGCATACCCGAGCCCGGGATTATTTGCGAGCGCATTCGCATTTCGAATTCGAGTGCGGTGCGCAAGTCATATCAAGCGTCAAATTGCTAGTCGCATCTAACGTCACATCAAGCGTCAAATCATGTCACTTTGAGTGATGTGACACTTGATTGATTGATGGTAGTTGTTGGAATGGTTGTTGAGCTTTTACCATTTGACTTTTTGAAAGCCAAAAAGTGGTAATTCATTTAATTATTTTTGGAAAAATATATATGTGTATTAGATACACTTTTCAACCTAATTCAACACAATCTCTCCTTATCTCTTTCTCTCTACAATTCACGCCCAAGGGGTTGTAAAATGCTTACTGGTTTTTGTTAAAACCGTGAGCAGTGGGAAGCACTTGAGTGAGATTTTGTGGTAAAATCACAAGTTCTAGCACACTTACGAGACATGCGAATGTGATAGGGAAGTCCACCAATGAGCCGGGAATCAAATAACGAAGCTTGGAGCTTGACGAAGTTGATCCACGAAGCCAAAACAGTGGGCTGTTTTACCTCACTGTCGTGAGCTGTGAAAGAGAGCAAGAAAAGTTTTTGTTGCCTCCGCGTCGCTCAACCGATCGATGTGAGTATTCCGTAACTTCTTCGATTTGTATTCGCACATATTTCATGCTTATTATTGATCTTGGGACCTTAATAGAAACCAACAATGGTATCCGAGCAAGGTTTGAGCATGAAAAGTTTAGAGCTTAAAATTTGGGTAAAATGTTTTCAAGCATGATTTGGTTGAATTGGATGATTGAGTATGCTTAAAACATGTTTAATTGAAGTTTGATTTGATCAAATTCAAGAAAATTGATTTGGAACAATTTTCCCCAAAATTGGATGGCTTGGCCGAATGGTTGGTGATCCTATATGTCTTGGTGATTTTGATTTTTGATTCATTAGATGTGTTGGAAATCATTAGGGAATGTTTATTTAATGTTGAATTTGATTCAATTGGATTGGATTTGTAATTTGGCATAATAAACCCTAATTGCCAAGAGTTATAGCCATATATGTCTTGGTGATTTTTTGTTTTTTGATTCATTGGATGAGTTAGAATCATTCGGGAATGTTATTTAATGTCGATTATGGAATTAATTGGATTGAATTCGAATCGGAAACAAATCCCCTCCTTTGGCCGAGACTTTGAGCATGTAATTGGGTTTGATTTAAATTAAATTGTGTTGGACATGATTTAATATTAAAGAGCATGATTAATTAGGCTAATTGGTGTTTTGGAAATGTTAATTGGGTAATTAATTGTGTAATACACTTTGGTTAATTAAATATGAAATTTGGAATTTTTTGTGTTTAATTAATTGGGCCTTAACATTGGATTTGGACTTTAATGTTGTAAATGGGCTTATTGGGCTTTGTTGTACAAAGTTGGGTTTAGGCCAAATGGATTGGATCCAATTGGGCCCAAAACCGCATCCATAAAGCCCAAATGCGACTTAATGGACCTTTAAAGTTTAATTGGGCCTAATGGGCCAAAATTGATTTTTGGGCTTATGGGGTAACTCCCGGATTAGACTTTGGTTATCGGTTTGACCCGAGTTGACCAAAAGTCCACGCCTTAAGAAATTAATTAAAAGCCCATTAGACTTTAATTAAATTAACGTTGGACGTTAATCGGGCTTTGAGACCCGTAGCGATTAAATTTGGAATTTAAGTCGTAAAGGTTCGTAAATAAAGTGTAGTATTTAATTTGGAATTAAATAACGAATTAGAATTAAATGCATATTGAATTGGATTTAATTGTGTAGTTAATTTAATTCGAGAATTCGTACTTTGAGTACTTATTCGTAAAATGAGTTTGACTCGCGAAAAATCAAATCATTGTTTGAACATTGGATGATCACTAATTATCAGATTAATTAATTTGATTAGATTGATTGATAACATGCTTGTGTGAATACATGGTTGCGATGCATGAATAATGTATATCGGATGGATATTAGATGGGTGGGACAATTTTAGAAATTGTTGTAATAAATTTGATTTATTAATTGGACCTGCGTGTCCAGCCTTATACCTCCATATTCTTTGTATTATCTTCTCACCTATTCCCCTCAATGTAAATGAGGTTTCTTTAGAAGTGTAGTGTAACGGGTAGAAGTAATACATGTTCTAGCGGGAGAGAGAAAGGGAGAGATTTGATCTAGGATCAATGTGTAAAGTATCCATTCGCATATCATTATTACTTTACTTATATGCGCTTTATTATGTATTTAGAATGCATGTTTAAGGGTGTATGATAATGAGACCTTAACAAAGATAATAAATTGGTTGCCAATTTGCACTCGAAAAACCCTCGCATAATATTAAGCGTCTTTCCTTCCATTGAGTGATTCTCACTCAAGATCCGAGACTGACATTGTCTTGTTGGCCAAAGTCAAGGCCTTTGTCCGTCGAGGATGTGTTTGAATCACGAGAGCTTTGTTCCATGTCAGTGTCTTGTCCAAGTTGTGGTTTGTTGGCCAAAGTCAATACCACTTCTTGTCCATCGACATTGATTACGAAGCTTTCCATGGTCAATGGGTCGCGTTTGACTGGGATCACTAAGTTTGTTGTGCCAAAGCCAAGACTTAGTTGATTCAGAGGAAAAAGGTTAGGTAATACATTGGATGTATTGGCATATATAAGATATATGTTTCGGGTTGGATGTCCCCCTACCGGATCTAGGAATTGGATTGGATCCAATCGATCTAAGAGATCTACCTAGTTAATTATCATACAATTTGTTGGCCAAAGTCAAGATTGTGTGATATTTAACGGGATCCTAGCCCACTAGGAAATGCGGTTTCCCGAGTACTCGACAGAGGGTTAGAGGCTCGCCGAAAAATAGTGGGAGGCAAGAATTGAATTTGCAATATTCGTTCAATTACTCGCCATACGCGCTCAAACAAATATCATTTCGTCAAATAAATTAAATGTTAGTTGGACTAATATTTAAATGTTGTTTTTAAGAAATAGTTGGACTATATTCAAACTATTCATTTATAGTTGATTTTATAATTGGATTATAGTAATCAATATAATTGATTTTAATCTATTAAATTATAGTTGATTAAATAGTTGGACTATTGTAATCATTATAATAAATAGTACCAAAATCGTTGATTAAATAGTTGGACTATTAAAATCAAGATAGAATTGAAAGATTGACGTTTAATACATAATCCTAGGGAAAATGTATTTAAATGGTTTAATTTTCAAAATTGGGAATAATTTCAGGATGGTCCTGGAAAAATAATAAGTTATTGTATTTGATAAAATAACATATTATGCCTAAGCCCGGAGTTAAGAAAATAGTAGAGCATAATCTTTGGAAGATTTATGTGATGATAACTTAAGTGCTTAATCCATTAAGCTTGTCGCAGTAGATTCCTTAATTTCTGAATCAGAACTAAGAATTAGATTCTTAAAGTATGATAATGAAATTAAAGGATCTTCAAAAAATCTATAATTAGATTTTAGAAGTACTAAATTGCAAAAAATAACTCTTGGAGAGTTAATGACTATTCTCAAGGAGACAAAGTCAAAGTTTGCAATTAGGCAAGTAGCACAAGGTGCACCTTACTTCGATATTCTAGAAACCCGAGGCTTGGCTAAAGGCTACTGAAATGTGAAAAAAGGGCAAAGGCAATATCATTATAGTCTTCTGGGAAGATAAATGACATATCCTAAAATGTCTACCTAAAATATAGCAAACGAGATCGCGGAAGCGTGACTGCCGTTTGAACAAAGCAGACATGAAGGAATTGAAGAACGAGCAAGGCTCTGACTTCAAATATGTTTGTCATAAATATATTCACAACTAGTATTAAAATTGGATTTTAGATACTTAGTGTGATATAAATATATATTGATGTTCAGAATCTGCTATGAGCAGGATACTGACCTCAATTGAGATTTAATCTGCGAATTGGAAATGGGACGAAAGTCACACTTTTAACTGTAGATAACTAAGTTTAGGAACTACCTTCGGGTATGTACTTAAATTAGGATACTGTTATAATGTAACTAGTTTAACTAGATACATTATCTTTATATCAGTGTTTAACCCGCTGCGGGTGAACCTTTATATTCTAGAACACTAAAGTGTTTTATTATATAAGGATGATATTGAGTATTAGATGTGAATAACAGAATTTATATTTTGAATATAAATAAATCTCAAATATATAACATGACAAACAAATAACTCAAACTGATTTGATTAGATGAAACTTAATTGTGGCATTGTTGTCTGGGACACAATTAAACAAGACTCGTATATCCACACTTTTGAAGAGTGGGTACTAGGACTGATTTGATCCTAATCAAATAAAGTCTACGAATCTAGTTTATTGGGCAATGTGCCTAAAACACCTTTACTTGGTAAAAGTGCAAATGCCACCAATCTGTTAACCCTAGTTCATAGTGAAGCAAGTGGGCCCATGTCTAGCTAGGCTAGAGGTGGATATGAATATTTCGTGACCTATACGGATGTGGCATCGCGTTATGGTTATGTGTTTCCTTTTGGAACACAAATCGGAAACTTTTAAAGTTTTGACACGAAATAGACAAACAGATCGGCTAAAGTATTATACCGTCATGGTAAGACCGTAATGGAAAATACTTAAGCAATAAGTTTCTCGTATAGATGAAAGAGTAAAGTATTCTTTCAAATGAGGACTCCTCCCGGAACACGTCATTTAGACGGTGTGTCCGAACTGAGTAACCGAATTTTGTTAGACATGATAAGGTTAATCATGAGTCGCTCTGAGCTACCATTTCCTTCAACGGATAAGCTTTAAATAGTGCAAAACTTATTTAGAATAAGGTTCCATTAAAATCTGTTAGACAGATTTCATTTAAGATATGAACATGAAAGAAACCGGGTTTCACATTCCTGAATATTAGGGTATGCTTGGCATATGTTTGGATGATACCAAACTAGAACCCAAATTGGATAAGTGCCAATTGTAGGTCATCCTAGGGATACCATAAGTATTGTACTTATAAATCTCACTAGAGAACAATTAGATTATTTCTCACCATGCGGTTTTCCTAAGAGGAATACCGATATGCAGTGGTAAGTGGGAGGATAGTAAAACTCGATAAAAATCGGAGTAATACTGTCCAGGCACCGAATCCTTAATGGAACACAAATAGTTCATCAATGATGAAACTATTACCATTAATCTTCGTATACACAAGAACCACGTATGTCGGAGAGAGTCGGAAAACAACCTGGGGTATGGGTTTCTGATCTCACCTCGTAAAGATGTCTATCTTATTGAGGTATACCAATGTATGAGGAAGTGATACAAGGTATCGACTCCCTATTATGGCAAAGTGCCATATCATCCGAAATGGATTCCAGGTATATCAACTATGTTTTGATACTAGTTGATGTACCGCAAGGCATTGTGCCTATTGGTACTTTATAAGTCTTCAAGGAAGACATACATGGATGTCAACATACCAACGTATAAAGCTAGGCTTTTAGCGGAAAGGTATCGTTATCAACATTGTGTTGACTACGATTCAACCTTTTAACTGTTGCCACGGTAAATCCATTTGGATAATGCTTGCTAAAGTTGCATGTTTCATTTATGAAATATGTCAGCTTAACGGGAAAATCGCTTTCCTGAAAATGAAACCTTTTGGAGGATGTTTATAACATCCTGTCGGTTTTGTCGTACCAAAACTAGCAAACAAGGTTTGCAGGTTATTCGATCCATGTTTGGATTGAAGCAAGCATAGGTTCTTGGAATTATTGTTTTGATGTAATCATAATGGTTTATGATTTAATTCAAAACGAAAAATGATTCTTGTGTATATAAGGAGGTTAGTGGGAGCGCACTGATAGTGGTTGTCCTATAAATAATGATAATATGTCATTTCTTGGAAATGATATTCCCAAAATAAATAATCGGTGAAAGCTTGGCTTTCAGAAAACTCTCCGAGAAAACCGTACATTGAAAAATATATGCGACCTGGTGTCTCATACCCTCTGAGCATATGGATTCACAAACAGGCCAATCCAAGTGATAGTCACTGGATTGATGTTAAGAACATCCGTTAGTATCTTAGAGAACTAAGGATGTTGTCTTAGTCTATGAAGAATGAGAACTTGAAGTGACTGGGATCACTGTAGCAAGTTTCCAAACCGATAAAAATGACTAAAAGTCACAAACGGTACAATACAGTTTGAATAACGGTACAGTGAGCTGGAAATCTTCCAAGCAAGATACTGTTACTGTATAAACAACAAATGCGGGTTATTGCTGCAGCTGAGGCGGCAATAGAAGCCATTTGGGTCGATAAAATAATCTAATTAGATTAGATATAATTCTGTTAGCGGCTGAGCTAGGCGTCAGCACAGGTTAAAGAATTAATGGTCTCATCAACGATCCAGATACATACTTCGATAATCATCTGATTCGTTCGGATCATACATCGTGGCGATGTGATGATCGAATAAATCACATCAGATGATAATCATGCAAATCCACTGACGAAAGCTTTTCTCAGCAGTTTGAGCCAACCGTACATAGTTCGGGTGTAAGACACTCGAGTGACTGGCTATAGGCCAAGTGGGAGATTGTTGGACAATTATGACCCATAGCGTCACTATTTGTACAGATCATGGTGTTGTTGTACAAATTAACTATGTGACAAATGAGATTGCACTCTTATCATTTGTGATTAGATCACCTAGATATATAAATGATGAGAGGTCCCTAAGATTTGTTCCTGGACGGAGAATGATATGAGACAGTATCAGTCCACGAAGGATAAATCATTAAATATCCCTAGTCAGAGTATTATCGAGATTGGACATCGATAAATACGTAAAAGACTAGTATTGCACTTGTGCGCGTTGTGAGGGCACAACGGCATAGTTCTCATATATTTGAGTATAGGATACTCATGCAAGTGTAATAGAAGGTTGTGTTTTACCGATGGTACCGGAAACAGCTTTGCTCTGGATAAGACCCCCTCGGAATTCCATTGGTAGTATGACTATGTGTCTATGGAAATCCGAAATCAGGGTAGGTGTATTTGGTCTTAACCTGAGAGTTGCACCGCTAATACTTTCGACAATCAATATACTTTGGTTGCGGTCGGTTAGGGCTTTAACAGGTTCTGTGTACGCCAATGCTGGGTATATTGAGAATCGTAGTGTGTTGGGTGTGATGTCAAGACGGAAGTGTCACTCCAGTCATATGGAGATGATGGTCACGTAGGATACGGGACTGGTTCTCTTAAATGATGCAGTTATCGGGATAAAGGGATAAAATGACAAGGTCATGTTTATCCGAGTATAGAGACTAGTCACCAGACATCCGACATGTGCTTTGTACGGGGCAGACACAATTCCAGCCCCAGGCCTAGCACGTGATCATCCGATACTGGACAGAAATACGCAATACTACGTATACTACGCATGATACAGATCCTTTATTCCTGTAAGGATATTTCCGGAGAATTGGGTAGGCATGGCGCTTTGCTAGAGGCCAACCTTGTCTTGTAAATCGGTAAAACGTAGTACGAGGTACGAGGTACTTGTTCGGATAGTCCGACGACCGAATTTACTGCCAACATATCCGGGGATCTCATGGGTCGCTTCCCAAAGATTCACCGATGACGTATGACTCGCACTCTAAATTAATCTGGGATTAATTAGAAGAGAGAGAAAATTAATCTGGGATTAATTACGGAGATATTTTATCTGGGATAAAATATCATTAAAAGAGAGATAACGATTAATTTGGAATTAATCGATTAATTAATATATTTGATATATTAAAAGAAATTGGATTTCGACGCGGAATTAAAATTAGATTTTAATTCGGGCGAACAAATTAATTTAGAATTAATTCGTTAGCGACATGAATAGTGATTTCGCTAGGCGTAATCATTTAATTACGACGCAACGGAAAATTCATTAATTTGGAATTAGCAAACCCGAGCCCGGGATTATTTGCGAGCGCATTCGCATTTCGAATTTGAGTGCGGCACGCAAGTCAAATCAAGCGTCAAATTGCTAGTCGCATCTAGCGTCACATCAAACGTCAAATCATGTCACTTTGAGTGATGTGACACTTGATTGATTGATGGTAGTTATCGGAATGGTTGTTGAGCTTTTACCATTTGACTTTTTGAAAGCCAAAAAGTGGTAATTCATTTAATTATTTTTGGAAAAATATATATGTGTATTAGATACACTTTTCAACCTAATTCAACACAATCTCTCCTTATCTCTTTCTCTCTACAATTCACGCCCAAGGGGTTGTAAAATGCTTATTGGTTTTTGTTAAAACCGTGAGCAGTGGGAAGCACTTGAGTGGGATTTTGTGGCAAAATCACAAGTGCTAGCACACTTACGAGACATGTGAAGGTGATAGGGAAGTCGACCCATGAGCCGGGAATCAAACGACGAAGCTTGGAGCTTGACGAATTTGATCCACGAAGCCAAAACTGTGGGCTGTTTTACCTCACTGTCGTGAGCTATGAAAGAGAGCAAGGAGAGTTTTTGTTGCCTCCGCGTCGCTCAACCGATCTATGTGAGTATTCCGCAACTTCTTCGATTTGTATTCGCACATATTTCATGCTTATTATTGATCTTGGGACCTTAATAGAAACCAACAGGTTCCAACTGTTTGTGCACTATTTTTCGTCACGCCATTTATTGGTCTTTTCTTTGTACAATTTGGTATTTTCATAAGCCCGTAGGAGAAATTCATAAATTTCATAAGCCCGTAGGAGAAACCAACAGGTATTTTCATAAGCCCGTAGGAGAAATTCCTCCAATTCGTTTAGTTGGTGAAGTCTTTTCTCTCCTGCAACTTGTGGATCAAGATTCAACTTCTTCAGTGCCCAGTACGCCTTGTGTTCAAGCTCAACTGGCAGATGGCATGCTTTCCCAAACACCATTCGATATGGGGACATACCAATGAGTGTCTTGTAAGCTGTCCGGTAGGCCCATAATGCGTCATCCAGTTTTGTAGACCAGCCCCTCCTTGTTGATCCAACGGTTCTTTCCAAGATTCTTTTGATATCTCTGTTTGAAACTTCAACCTATCCATTTGAATGTGGTTGATAAGCAGTGGCAACCTTGTGAGTAACTCCGTATTTGGATAGGAGTGCATCAAAGTATCTGTTGCAGAAATGTGTGCCACCATCACTGATAATTGCTCGAGTTGTTCCGAAGCGAGTGAAAATATTCTTTTTCAGGAATTTGATCACCACTTTTGAATCGTTGGATGGCAGTGCAATTGCTTCGACCCATTTGGAGACGTAGTCTACCGCAACTAGGATGTACAGGTTTTTGAATGATGGAACAAAGGGTCCCATGAAATCAATACCCCACACATCAAATATCTCCACTTCCAGAATATTTTGCAGAGGTCCTTCATTTCTCCTTGAAATATTCCCCGTTCTCTGGCACCTGTCATATTGAAGAGAAAACAAGTAAGCATCTTTAAAAAGAGTGGGCCAGAACAAACCTGATTGTAGGACTTTGGCTGCAAATTTTTTTCCGTTAAAGTGTCAACCATATGGTGATGAATGACAATGTTGAAGAACACTGTTGACCTCCTCTTGTGGAACACACCGTCTCAATAATTGATCAGCACAGTGTTTGAATAAGTACGGCTCATCCCAAACATAATGCTTGACTTCCTTGAAGAACTTCTTTCGTTGCTGAGTTGTCCATTCCAACGGCCATTTTCCCGAAACTATGTAGTTGACATAATCAGCATACTAAGGGACATCATGACGTGTCATGGCAAACAGCTATTCATCTGGAAAAGTTTCTTTGATTGTTAATTCTTTGCTAGCTGTTTCTCCATTCTCGAGTCTCGATAAATGATCTGCCACCTAATTTTCTGTCCATTTCCTATCTCTGATCTTCACGTCAAATTCTTGTAGAAAAAGTACCCAACGGATCAATCTGGGTTTGGCATCTTTCTTCGTGATCAAGTATTTAATTGTTGAATGATCTGTGTAGACCACTACTTTGGGACCCAGCAGATAGGAGCGGAATTTTTCAAAAGCGTACACAACTGCGAGCAATTAATTTTCGGTGGTTGTGTAGTTGAGTTGAGTTTCATTCAAAGTTATGCTGGAGTAGTAAATGGTGTGGAAAATCTTTACTTTGCGTTTTCCCAAAACTGCACCTACAACAAAATCACTAGCGTCACATATTACCTCAAATGGAAGGGTCCAATCTGGTGCTACAATGATAGGGGCAGAAATCAACTTCTGTTTTAAGATCTCAAAAGCTTCATGGAATTCTTTGGTGAAGTTGAAAGGCACATCCTTCTCCAGAAGATTGCACAGAGGTTTAGCAATCTTGGAAAAGTCTTTGATAAATCTCATGTAAAAACCTGCATGTCCGAGAAAGCTTCGAATCCCTTTGACTGATGTCGGCGGAGGTAGTTTTTCAATTGTTTCAATCTTTGCTTTGTCTACCTCGATTCCCTTTTGTGAGATCCGGTGTCCAAGAACAATGCCTTCCTACACCATGAAGTGGCATTTCTCCTAATTGAGTACCAGATTGGTATCTTCACATCTTTGTAACACATGTTCCAGATTTTGCAAGCAGTGGTCAAAAGAGTCTCCAAACATAGAAAAATCATCCATGAATACCTCCATACTCTACTCCAGCATGTCTGAGAAGATGGCCATCATGCAACGTTGAAAAGTGGCAGGGGCATTACATAATCCAAATGGCATCCTGCGGAAAGCAAAAGTACCATAGGGACATGTAAATGTGGTTTTCTCCTGATCTTCTGGGGCGATAACAATCTGATTGTACCCTGAATATCCGTCCAGAAAGTAATAGAACTCATGTCCCGCCAGTCTGTCTAATATTTGATCAATGAATGGTAGCGGAAAATGGTATTTTCTCGTGGCTTTGTTCGGCTTTCGGTAGTCCATGCATACTCTCCATCCAGTCAATGTTCTTGTTGGAATTAGCTCGTTCTTTTCATTTGTGACTACAGTGATTCCTCCTTTCTTTGGCACACACTGCACATGACTCACCCAAGTGCTATCTGAGATGGGGTAGATGATACCAACATCCAACCATTTGATGATTTCTTTCTTTACGAATTCCTTCATGATTGGATTGAGTCTGTTGATGCTCCACTGTGGGTTTGTATTCATCGTTCATCAAAATCTTGTGCATGCAAAATGATGGACTAATGCCTCGAATGTCTGCTATAGTCCAGTCAATGGCTCTCTTGTGTTCTCGTAACACTCTCAGTAATTTTTCTTACTGCTCCAATGTTAGTGAAGAAGAAATAATAACAGTTAATTCAGAAGAGTTTCCAAGAAATGCATACATGAGATGGCATGGAAGTAACTTCAGCTCCATCTGTGGTGGTTCTTCAATCGAAGGCTTGATTCGATCTTTCTTTGGCAGTTCCAGGCTTTCCACTTATGGTGTCGATTTGAATCGGAATGGTTTGTCAAGGTAGTTGATACATTCCAGGATTTCAGCATCTAGCTCGCTGTCAGTCATATTGGTGATGCAAGCTTCAAGTTTATCCGTGGGATTTGGCTCAGTATCATGAACGATACTATCAACAACATCAACTCTGAAACATTCTTCTTCCTTTTCATCGCTCGAGAATTTCATGGCTTTGAAAACATTAAAGGTAACTTCTTGGTCTTGAACTTTCATGGTTAGTTCTCCTTTTTGTACATCAATAACAGTTCGTCATGTCGCCAAGAATGGTATTCCAATGATGATAGGTACATCTTTGTCTTCTTCCATGTCAAGGATAATGAAATCTGTTGGGAGAATGAGTTTGTCGACTTTGACCAGCACATCTTCAACAACGCCTCTTAGAAATGCGAGCGTTGGATCAGCAAGTTGCAGAGAGACTGAGGTAGGCATTGCTTCTCCAATTTTCAATTTCCTGTAAATAGAAAAAGACATCAAATTAACACATGCACCTAAGTCACATAAAGCCTTACAGATATAATGTTCTCCGATAGTGCATGTAAGATCTTTCAACTTCGGGGGAAGTTTCCTCTGAATGATGGCACTGCATTCTTCTGTCAATGCTATTGTCTCATAATCTCCCAATCTCCGTTTTCGTGAAAGAATGTCTTTCATGAATTTAACATTGCTGGCATTTCTTCCAAGGCTTCTGTAAATGGGATATTGATGTGCAACTTTTTAAACACCTCCAGGAATCGAGCAAACTACTTGTCCAATTTATTTTTCTGAAAACGCTGAGGAAAATGTGGAGGTGGAATGATCTTTTTCTTTTTCCTTTGCTTCTTTTTCCTCCATCTGTGGAACTGCATCTTTTGGAACTTCTTCAGCAGTTGCCTTGATTCCAACATCTTTGTTAATTTCAGTACCACTTTTCAAGGTGATGGCTTGACATTGCTCCTTCCCTCGGTTCCTTGGATTTGGTTCTGTGTTGCTGGGAAGATTACCTGGCGGTCTGTAACTCTAAGCATTGGCCAGTTGTCCAATCTGATTCTCCAGTGCTTTGATAGAAGCTGATTGGCTCTGAAAGATAGCATCATATTTTTTTAACTGAGCTAGCACTTATGATATTCCTGGTTCATTCGTCTACTTCTGTCCCTTGTTCTGTTGCTGTTGGAATCCAGGTGGTGGATAATTCTCTTGCCCAGAATTGTTGCTCCATGAGAAATTTGGATGATTCCTCCATCATGGGTTGTAGGTGTTGGAATATGGATTGTTCCCATGTCTGTTGAAATTGTTGACAAAATTCACCGTTTCTTCAAGTTGGTTTGGTTCTGATGCTCCTCCATATGTTGAACTTGTGGATCCAGTGGTAGGAGTCTCCATGAATTTGCATATCTGATCCAGCTTGGCGTTGACTGCTGTATTGGCTCCAACTTCATAAATTCCTGCAATTCTTTGGATCATGCTCCTTTCTATTGGCCACAATGAATTGTTGTTGGCCATTTCTTCGATTAGGTCCCAGGCTTGATCTTCTCCTTTTGCCATTAAAGCTCCTCTAGCAGCAGCATCGATTGTGGTTATCATCAGTCCAGAAAAGTCCATTATAGAAAGTTTGGACTTGAAGCCATTTTGGAATCTCATGGTGAGGACATTTCCGGAGAAATCTTTGTACCTTTCCCAAGCTTCGTAGAGAGTTTCCGAGTCTTGTTGCACAAAGGATGTGATGTCATTCCTCAGTTTTCCAGTTCTGGCTGGTGGAAAGTACTTTGCAAGGAATTTGGTGGCTAGAGTGTTCCAAGTTGTGATGGAACCTGCTGGTAGTGAATGTAGCCAAGCTTTAGTGCTGTCTTTCAAGGAGTATGGAAAAACCCGCAGTCTCATTGCTTCTTCAGCTTCTCGATTGTAATTGAAAGTGCCGAAAACTTCCAGAAAGTTGCTGATGTGGGTATTAGGATCTTTATTTGCTTTCCCCCCAAACTGCACTGACTGGTGAATCATCTGAATGCATGTTTTGATGTCATACGCATTTGTTGGTAAAAGAGGAAGTACAATACAGGAAATAAAGGCGTCGACCACCGGAATGGTTCTGTCTCGAATGAGTATTGGTGGTGCAACTTCCAAAGGTTCAGGTTCCATGTTGACTAAAGCTTCTTGGCCTTCTCGCCTTTCCCTTCTCAACTGTCTGATGGTTCTTTCAATTTCTGGGTCAAGCGGTCGGAGATCAAAGCTTCTGGTTCGTCTCATGTAGTGTCTGAGAACCTGAAAGACAAGAAAATATAAATAATAAGCAAATAGAAAATTTGATACAAGTAAAAGTATCTAACCTCAAACCTAAAAGTGAAAGATAAATAAGTCCCCGGCAACGGTGCCAAAAACTTGACCGGTGCGAAATCACTCGCGTATAACGCAAGCGCACGTATCGTTCAAGTAGTATAAAAAGTATCGATCCCACGATGACTTAAAACCTAAGCTATTAATTTTTATGAGGCCAAATGATTACTAGTATCTAACAGATTGATTGATTGATTGGGTGATGACTTTAAATTTAAAACAAGTAATTAAAATTGCGCAAAAGTAGGTTGAGGAAAATTCAAATTTATAAAATTATCCAGGGTTGTGAATCATTCCAATATTATTTAAAGATGAAGTGGTTATTTTACAATTTGGTAATATATTGGTTTATTAACCTGGAACACGAAATTATGTAAAAGCCTATTCCGATGATCAATTACAAATATCCAGTGTAACTCAATTAATCATATTCCTATGTCAATTAAGTTATCTGAATTCATTCAAGATTAAGTTCCAATTAAGGCTACCCCCGCCCGACAGGTATATTTCTATCATGTAAGGAAATCTATTAAAGGGTTATATATCCTCAAGGAAGATAGTGGGCTATTGAGTCTAGGGTCTTAAACCTAAAATCCATTTTCCAAGTTCATTTTAAGTTTACCGAATCAATCTTATTAATGGCTAGTTAACAAGAAGCATTAAGACTAAGGCTCAATAAATAAACCTTTATATTACCCAAACCATAATCTAACCCCTTAAGAACCGGTGATATTGGAATTCATCACAACCTTAGATAACTAACTTAGTGACAACACATAACTAGGGCTAATAAAAACTTAAAAGTAAAAGACATAAAGTAAATGCTGAGATGTATAATTACAATAAAATAAAATACTAAGGTAAAAGGATCTACTTTTACTTCTACTAATTTTAGATATCTCTATTAATATAATATATTAATTTGTGATGATATTACCAACCGGCCATATAGGCGATAACCTGATTAAGTCAAATTAAGTCCAACCAGCCATAAAGGCAGTATCAATATTTGTCAATAAACCAGCCATATAGGCGATAATTACCAACCGACCAACCAGACGGTATCCAAGCTTAGTCAGGTTAAAACCAGTTTATAATGAATTACTAACCGACCAATATAGCGGTATCCTTGTTAAGTCAAATTTTAAGTAGTGAATATATTATAATTAAGGGAGATTAATCTAAATAGCAGTAATAAAAGTTTTACCTTTCACCCTAGCAGAGGGAAGTTACCTCCTCATAGCTGAATAGTAAAAACTGAAAAAGTAAAAAAGTAAATTACTATTACAGAAAGTAAATAAAAATTAATTACAAAACTGAAATTAAAAGAAAACTAGATACAAACTCCTTATTTATTCAGAGAATTAAAGAGAGGAATGTACATCTGAAACTAAAATCTCGAGCTGAATTTATAGGCTTCGGTAGGCTGTGCGCGTCGCTACGCGACAATATTTCAGCGTTGCGATGCGACACGTGTCATGCTCTGGTTGGTCCGCCGAGATTCTTATCCGATGACATGGCAATGTGGATGATTAACTCAATAATTGAGTAGATGTGGCAGTGACGTGGCGAAACCATACTTGCCACACAAACACCCATTTTTAAGTTTGTTAATTTTAACTGACTTCATGCATAATCCATGATACGACATCAATTTAAGTATAGATAAGCACGCTAATTCACTTAAACATGCAAAATGAACAAACACTAGGTTTTCCATGGGATCAAAATTTAATGCTTGAAAATTCATGCTAGGGTTTACAATAATCAATAGAACAATAAATGAAGACTTAATAAGCATTGAAGATTGCTTAAGAAACAACAAAAATCAACCCCTTAAGAACCAAACATGTCGTGAACAAGGAGAAGAAATAAATTTTTTTATGATGTGAATGTGTATTTCGTGAGAGGTGAAAGAGAAAGGAAAATAGCAAAACAATTTATATTGACCACAATTAAAATATTTTACAAATTAAAATATAATTATAAATATGACACATGTTAAAATTATTACTCAATTTTCGTCACTATGTGGGTCAGCCAGGAAAATGGCTAATTTGACTTAGATCTAGTCAGAATTTGAAAAATACATAACATTTTATGTCTTAACTTTTTGAAGGTATAAAGATCATTGAAAAATGATATATGTAGCTCCAGTCATGGACGAAATGCCCAAGGCTGTCTATGTACGTAATTGAAATAAATGATAGCTAAAATTGTAAAATTATACCGAGCTGTCGGAAATTTTTTTATGGATATTGAAACTCAGTCATGCATGATTATATGCTAAATAGTGTTTGTAACAGCTCACCTAAGCCAGGATGCTACCGGCAGGAGACAGGCTAATCCCGTCTTCATAAGCCTTTGATTCTAGAAAAATTTCAACATGATATAATTGTAACATCATGCAACCTGGCTTATAGCCCGCATCCATTTACAACATGAAAATAAAATCTCGGCCTCAAGCCGGTATCTCAACGTTAATGCAATCTAAGGGCCCATTTAAAATGTAATGCAGACATATAAACACAATATAAGCATGGCTACATGCCCGAAATTACGCATAAACAAAAACTTTTTTTCAAAAATAGACTCGTGCTCAGCACGTTACAATATATACAAACTAAAACATAAACTACTGGACTCTTTGTTTCCCCCAAGACTTGGTGACTGGTTAACTGCAACGCTGTTATCTGATTGCTCTGCAACTTTGAAATCCACGGTCGACCGTTTAGGTCACCAACCTGCAAAACTCATACACTTTAGTATAGTGAGTCATAAGACTTAGTAAGTAACTATGCTCATTCCTTGGGCTGCAAACATGTATAAATTCTGAATCTTGTTTCTTCATTAACTTAAGCTAGTCTCTGTTCTTAACCATTTTATCAAATATACAAACTTACTGTAGATTTCTTTTAATCTGATTTTGCATGCTTCATATTCTGTTTACTATTAATCTTTTCATACATTCATAACATACTTGTCAAGTTTCTATATCCTCATTCATGAAATCAAATTCCATTACGCTTCTGCTGCGCTATTCTGATATCTTGTTTCTTACCTACTTACTTTTCCTAATCTAGTTCGGCATTTATTATTATAATTATCTTTCTTTTATTTCATTGAAATATCATCAAATCGGCTTTATGAAATATTCTTTCTAACAATTCATTCATCAACCATATATACATGAGTATGCAATCATATTGTTGTGCACTATTATTCACAAAGGTTCTTCCTATGTAAACATACAACTCACACAAACATCAGTCATACATCCATATAGATGTAATCTTACTATCATGCATTAATATCAGCTATATGTATCTCAAATGATTTTCATAATTAAATATAATCATACTTATCATGCACTAGTATTCACAGAAAAGGTTCCTTCTATGCAAATATATATAACTCATACAGTCATTGATCGAATATACATATAAGCAATAATAATCATGCAGTGTCATGCATATGCATCTCAACTCAACACGGCATTAAAATCTTAACTAGGTGAAATAATCTATGTAAGTACTTTTATCCTTGATTAGATTATCCATTCGATTATCCATTCTAAGCAACCAACTGAAATAATGTAACACGGCATACAAGTACTTACATAGATTAGCAAAATAAAACTTAAAAGAAATCCAAACAGTGGCTAACAAACCCCATTAAAAAAACATACAAATTTTACTCCCCCAACAGCCCTCTTTTACTCGACCAAGACCCATTTTACCGTTTTCTGTATTTCAACCAATTAGTTGGTCCAACCACACAATAACATTGCCAATAGCATTTCTAATCACCATATAATGCCTAATTTCAAAATTCATTCCCAAAACCAAATTAACAAAATTCATCAAACTCAAGGGAAATCACCACATAGAGTACTTACCATTTAACTTCATAAACAAAATCAAACTTCAAATCCGGACTCCCTCATCTTCTTCTTCTTTTCTGCTCGGCTTCCCCTCTCTCCCGGATTTTTTCCTCTCTCTCGGCTTACTGTTTCAGCTCACTGCCACCGGACTGATTTCAGAAGATGGATTTTTGGAATCACTTGTTCTCACCCCTCTCTCTCTCGGCATCATCTTCTTCTCTCTCTCAATCTCGGCTTTTCTCTTAATTTCTCTTTTCTTCCCTTTTCCTCTCACTTCTCTCGATTCTGCCCTATTTCTTTCTTCTTTATGTTCTGTTTCTTTTTTTTCTTTCTTTTCTTTCTCTGCTGTGTATGCGTGAACTGTGTGTATGTATATGCTAAACGTGTGTGTTATATATATATACTAGTTTTTGCCCGTGCCTACGGCACGGTGTTACAGTATTTGGCCCGTGCCTACGGCACGGTGTTACAAAATTAAATGATTTTATTTTTAATTAATATGATGCCCGTGCCTACGGCACGACACGGTATTACAGAATTAAATGATTTTATTTTTTAATTAAATGATGCCCGTGCCTACGGCACGGTGTTACAGTATTTGGCCCGTGCCTACGGCACGGTGTTACAAAATTAAATGATTTTATTTTAACTTCTATTTTTTTATTTGAAAATTTGAAAATTTTGACCATTTCCATCAATCAATTCACTATCTTCCTCCAATTACCAATGAAATGATCTGAGCCGTTAATTAAGCCACATAAAGAGAGCCGTTGGATGCACTCTCTTTCCTCAAACACCATTGTGCTTTATAATATAGATATATATAATATGTGTGTGTTTCTAGAACATAGACAATTATTATTATAGAAATATCTAGAATTTATTATTTATTCTAGTGTGATAATTTTCAATTTGATCCTTCAAGTTTAGTTATTATTACTTTGTAACTAATTTATTGAAAAAGCTTCCATTTTACTGTAAAAATAAGCCTCGCTCTCGGACGATGCCTCACACGCGAAAATAAAATTTACGCTAATATTCTAAAATAACACGGGATGTTACAGTGTTTCAAACATATAATAAATAACCATCTTGATCGTGTCGTGGTAACTGTGATATTATAGACGGCCAAATCTTGGTACGTATGGTGATGTCAGGGGAAACGTCTAAATCCCGATAAATGTATATATATTTCTATACATGGAATTGACGGTATACTTGAAATTGATGGATTCAAATGACCATGTGCATATAGTAGATAAGGATTCGGGACCAAGGGACATTGATACGTAATGCCTCCGGTTCCCCAACTTTAGTATTTTTGGGGACGGAGATACGTAATACTCAAAAATACTAGAGATTTATAGATAGGCGTCCTACGGGACGATGATACATAATGTCCTAGGAAACCAGGGATTTACAGAGATGTGCATAGGGAACGGCGATACTTAACGCCCCTAGGTGCTAGACTTTTCATAGATGTGTTTAGGGGAACGGAGATGCGGAACGCCCCTAAACACCAGATTTTTACATAGATACATGCTGATTTTGTAAAAGATTTCAGAGACAATAAATTTTTGAATTAGATTTTATTACAGTAGATTTTACTACATCAGAATTTATTACACCAATGTTTTCCATAATGAATATATTAGTTTTCTGATTCATGAGTTTCTAGATTTTCTATGATATTTGTTTTCAAATGTTTTAGCTAAAAGATGTTCGGAAATTCAAAAGAAATTTTTAGATAAATATTTTCAGACATAGAGAGAGTTTTTTTAGTATTAAATGATTTACTGATTTCATTAATTTTATTTTGATTATATTCACTTAGTAAGTATTTCAAAATACACACCTACATCACACCAATTCTATTTTACAAGATTTCTCGAGGACAAACTCGTGGAACCAGATACTTTTTTGCAGTCACTAGGGTGTCATGAGTCCGTCGAGTTGAGTATCTTGAGCATTGTATAGTCATAGACATGTTTTGGGAAATTATGTATAAAATTATCTATAATTAGTTTAGTAAAAATTTTCGTAACAAGTTAGTACATATAAACTATTCAGTAACATATTTATATTTCAAAGTTGGACACATCGCCCTTATTTGTTTTATACATGAATCATATGTTATGATGCGATGTGTAATGAGTTCAGTAGTCCCCAAGAGGTGTGGTTTGGTGGTGTAGGGTTCAGGATCTCACTTTGAGGTTCTGGGTTCGAATCCAGGGGGTACACTTCTTGTAAGAGCCTGGGACAGCCGGTGGTTTTACCTGCGCCGCGGCCCAGAATGAGTGGTTTGGTGGTGGGGTTTCCATCGTTTCCAAAAAAAAAAAAAAAAAAAGTATAATGAGTTCAATAGCTGCATATAGATAATCAGACAGAGACTGAAAATGATAGAGTAATCTATCGTCTGTCGGTAACCTCGCCTGAATCGAGATGTTACACTATTTCCTAACACTGTAAAGCAAAATCATTTTATATGATTACTATTCCAAGTTGCCTAGTGGAATCAATCAATACTGGTATCATTTTTAAAAAATCACTAAAATGAAACATACCTATTTCTCCAGTAATTGATTGCTAAGAAGGTAATAATTCAGATCGAACTTACATCTAACTTTATAGGCTCAATCTTTTCGGAGAAGGCACCTTTTTAAGATTCTAAGTCAAAAACAAAAACTTACGGGTTACAGCTTGGAGAAAACATTCAAAATTGTTTCCACATGTGACATTCTACATCACTTAAAAAGAATATTGAGATCAACATTCTACATCATTTTGAAAAGATATTGAGATAAAATTTATAAGTAATGATCTCCTTCAACTAGTAAGAAACTTTTGGATCGGTTTAGACCCAAACCAATAACAAAACCTTGAGAGGTCAAGAGTTTAGATATAGTCTAACCTGGGTGCAAAGAAGACAATTATAACAATATTTTGCTAGTGATCAAGTCTTTACATAGGTATCAAAGCCAGTATCAATTGAGAGTGTGCAGATGTTCATTGGCTTCCGGCCCTATATTGAGACAAATTTGTAAGTAATGATCTCTCTTAATTAATAAGTAGTATTTCCGATAGACTTAGGCCCCACACCAAGAACAAATCATTGAAGGATATGATTTCAGTGATAAATCATCTTAGATTATCAAAGAGAATAATATATTATTAGTGGGTGGATCGTTACTCTAAATATTTAATTTAGTCTATTTTCTTCATTTAATAAAGCATATTATGGAGAAAAATTTTGAGAAATTTCAACTGGCCAGGTTCTACGCCATCATTTATATATATATATAAATAATATATTTTTTTGACCATTAGTGTTAAGATTAAATCTGACAAGTATAATTAATGCAGACAGGCACTTAATCTCAATCGTAAAATATGTGCTAATCCAAATGTCTAAAATTTGTGCAAGCCATTGTGTATAAAGTACGATAGTTAAAACCAACCCAATTTCACTAGTTCTATTACAATTTCATTATCTAAAAATAATATGTGCACAAAAAGTTTAGGAAAAAAATTGTTGACGGCTGTTTTTTTAGGGGTAATTTAGGAAATTCATTTCTCGAATAAATCTCCCACAAACAGTGAATTTATTTGGTTTGTTGGGAACCAAATGCAAACTTAATAGACAAAAGAAAAGCACACAGACATAACATAAATTTTTACGTGGTTCGACGGAATGGATCCAACCTACGAACACCGGTACAAAGGAAAATGAAGCTTTTATTACTGATTCGGGTATGACCGGCCTCTTTTCTTTCTCTAGTTCGGGATTCTTTTCTCTCTATTACAAGCTACAAGTGCTTTTGAATTAAATTGATCAACTCTTTACAATGAACCCTCAACCTTTTTATATACTAGGACAAATTCCATTGTTACACTAACTTCATGACATCAGCCACGTGAATCTGTCATCGTCGCGTGGGCTCTCTTCTCCAATTACCCTACGGATTATAGCCCAGCCGTCTGACACATCTACGACATGCCACCTAAATCTCATTAAACCATGCTACTTTTGGTAATTGTTACACATTATGCCATAGTGTCAGCCTGTACTTTAACTGCCCCCACACGATAGCATCTGCCAGAAAATAAGCTCGTGGACTTGAATATAATACCATTACCCCGGCCTACCTCCTCGGGCCAGTAAATCAAGATGATTGACTGCAATGATCGACTTGTCTGTTAGTGTTCCTAGAACATGCCAAGATCGTCTAAGAGTGATTCGTGTGTGAATTAATCAAAGGGAGTTGCGGAATACTCACATTGATCGGTTGAAGTTCAAAACTTTTTCATGGAGGTTGAAGCTTCCAAGCCTTATTTGAGTGTTTCCAACACTTGGGTGAGTCTCCCTATCACCTTATTTGACTCCTTAATGTGCTAGCATTGATGAATTTTGCAACAAAATTCAAGAAGAAGAAGAGAGGAAGCTCGGCATTTAGAGAAGAAGAGAGAGCATTTTAGGTTGCTGTGAATAGTAACCCATTACCACTTCCAAAGTTGACTAATGTTTATATAAATAGTTTGTGTGTTGAAATTGACTTGAGTGTATCATAAGTAAAGCAAGCCTTACTTTTAATAAATCAAAGCCATAAAATAAGCCCAACCACTTCCATCAAATGTCCAACAAGTTGATGTAAGTGAAGTGGGTCCCACTATTTTTAAATTCTAAATTTAAGTCGGCTAATCCAACACGCAACTACGCTCTGGCACGGGTTTGTTTAATCCGATTAAACGAATTATCTGTCGCGACATAATTAAATCTAATTTAATTAAATAATAATGTCTAGCAAAATTATTACGAAAGTCGCTAACGAATTAATTCTAAATTAATTCGTTCGCTTGAATTAAAATTCAATTTCAATTCCGCTTTGAAATCCGATTTCATTTAATATATCAAATATATTATTTTAGCCCAAATAAATAAATAAATTAAATAGTAAAATCCAATTTTAACTATTAAATTTACTTTGCCGATTAATTCCAAATTAATCGCGTTCTCTCTCTTCTAGTTGAATTAATCCTAGATTAATTTTCTCTCTGTTAATTAATCACAGATTAATTCTCGCCGTAATTAATCCCAAATTAACTTTCACTCTCATAATTAATCCCAAATTAATATTGTTTGAGTCAAATATCATCGGTGAATCTTTGGGAGGTGACCCAAGAGATCCATGGATATGTTGGCAGTAAATACGGTCATCGGACTATCCGAACACGTGCATACCAGGTGCCACATTCCTACCGATTTACAAGACATGGTTGGCTTCTAGCAAAGCACCGTGCCTACCCAATTCTCCAGAAATATTCTTCTAGGAAATACAAGATCTTTGTCAGGCGTAGTATACGTAGTATTGCGTATTACGATCCAGTATCAGATGTCACATGCAAGGCCTGAGGCTGGAATTGTGTCTGCCCCGTACGAAGCATATATCAGATCACTGGCAACTAGTCTCTATAATCGGATAATCATGACCTAGTCATATTATCACGATGACTGCAGTACTTAAGAGTACCAGTTTCGTATCCCTACGTGATCATCATCTCCATATGACTGAAGTGATACTTCCATCTTGACATCACACCCAATACACTACAATTCTCAGTATACCCAGAAGAGGCGTACACAGAACTTGTTAAAGCCCCGGACGACCAAAACCAAAGTATACTAATTTTCGCAAGTATTAGCGATGCAAGTCTCAAGTTAAGACCAAATACACATACCCTGATTCGGATTCCCATAGACACATAGTCATACTACCAATGGGATTCTGAAGGGTCTATCCATAGCGAAGCTGTTTCCGTACCATCGGTAAACAGAACCTCCTATTACACTTGCATGAGTATCCAATACCCAAATATATGAGAACTATGTCGTTACACTTCCATAACACGTACAAGTAAAATACTAGCTTATTCCGCATTATCGATGTCCAGTCTCGATAATACTACGACTAGGGATATTTAATTATTAAACATTACATGGATTAATAATGTCTCATATCTTATTAATCTGGTACTAATCATATGGACTTTTATCATTTATATATCCAGGTAATCAAATTACAAATGATAAAAGAGCAATTTCCTTTGTCACATAGTTAATTTTGTACAAGAACACCATGTTCTTTACAAAATAGTGATGTTATGGGTCATAATTTTCCAACAATCTCCCACTTGGCCTATAGCCAATCACTCAAGTGTCCAACACTTGAACTATGTACAGGTCCCTCATGCTTATGTTGAGATATCACTTTTGTCATCGGATTTACAATGTTATTATCTGATGCGTTTTATTCGATCATCACATTGCCAAGATGTATGATCTGACGAATCAGATGAAATAGTTAAAGTATATACGTAGGTAATACCAAGCTAACCTAGCTGTTCGATTTCAGCAATCATCTGCGACACCTAGTGCTCGAAAGATGTACCCCCTGACATACGCGAGCGAAAGATCTTCTTTTGCAATTCATACTTCTAAGATCTAAGGTTAGATCTGTGAAGATCCTTCAATTTAAACATCATGGTATAATGATCTAATCCTTAGTTCTGACGACGAAATTAAGGAGTCATTGCGGCAAGCATGATGGATTGAGCACTAAAGTTTTCATCACGATGAGTCTTCCAAAACTCATGTTCTACTATTTGCTCAACTCTGGGCTTAGGCCCGAGAGGTCGCTCTATCAAATAGAGTAACTTCTCAGCTTCCAGGACTATCCTGAGATTCATTTCCCAATCTGGAAAATTGTGCCGTTAAAGACATTTTCACCTAGGATTATGTCATTTGACGCTAATCTTTCCAGTTATATTGATTGTTATAGTCCAACTATCCTATCAAAGATTTCGGGTACACTCAAAATGTAATGGTTACTATAGTCCAACTATATAACCAATTGCAAGTTGAGTAATGTGTTGTACAGTCTAACTGTTCAAAGAAAGTAATATTTAATATTAGTCCAACTAATATATTTATAACAACGATAAATAAATAAAAGAGCGCGTGTTGGCAAGTATCTAAACGAAATTGGAAATTTAATACTTGCCTCCCACTATTTTTCGGCGAGCCTCTAACCCTCTGTGGAGTACTCGGGAAACCTAGTTTCCTAATGGGCTAAGATCCCGTTAAATAACACACAACATTGACTTTGGCCAACAAGTTGTATGAAACCTAACTAGGTAGATCTCTAAGATCAATTGGATCCCATCCAATTCCTAGATCCAGTAGGTAGACCTCCAAGTCCGAAACATATATCCAATACTAATTTATAATTAATTCCAAATTAAATAATTACACTTATTAATAGTGCCTTTTAGACTTAGATTCTAAATCCAATCTTAATGGGTCTTAAATGCCCAATTAACATCCAATGTCAATTTAATTAAAGTCCAATGAGCTTTTAATTAATTCTTTAGGTATGGGCTTTGGCAATTATGGATCAAACCCAAGATGCCAAGGCCCAATTATGAATCACCCTTTGCCCAAAATCAATTTTGGCCCATTAGGCCCAATTAAATTATTAAAGGCCCAATTATCATATTTGGACTTATGAAAATGGTTTTAGGCCCAATTGGATTAAACCCAATTGGCCAAAACCAAACTTGGCACAACCAAGCCCATTAAGCCCAATTACAACAAATTAAATTAACACATTATTCCAAATTACATATTAATTTAATTAAAGTGTAATTAGTACAATTAATCTAAAATTTCCAAAATACTAATTAATTCAATTAATCATACTCAACATTTCCAATTCATGTCCAACACAAATTGAAGCAAAATCAATCTATACATGCTTATCATGCTCACGGCAATTGTGCATAAAATAACACCCAATTTGATTTCAATCCAATTAAATCAACATACAAGATTTATTTCATGCTTTAAACATATCCAATTGTCTAAAATAAAAAAACCAACATGAACACAACCTAGGGTATATTCGGCCATGTCAAAGGATTTAGGGATTTTTGATCTAATCAATTTATCACAAATCCAACAATGCACAAATCCAATTCAACATCATATAAACATAACCCAACAACTAATTTAGGAAAATCAAGCTCCAAACAAAAAATTCCCAAATTAAAGTCTATAAACCCTAAGTTCAAATCATGCTTAGATCTTGCTCTGATACCATTGTTAGTCTTCCTAGAACATGCCAAGATCATCTAAGAGTGATTCGTGTGTGAATTAATCAAAGGGAGTTGCGGAATACTCATATTGATCGGTTGAAGTTCAAAACTTTTCATGAATGTTGAAGCTTCCAAGCCTTATTTGAGTGTTTCCAACACTTGGGTGAGTCTCCCTATCACCTTGTTTGACTCCTTAATGTGCTAGCATTGATGAATTTTGCAACAAAATTCAAGAAGAAGAAGAGAGGAAGCTCGACATTTAGAGAAGAAGAGAGAGCATTTTAGGTTGCTGTGAATAGTAACCCATTACCACTTCCAAAGTTGACTAATGTTTATATAAAGAGTTTGTGTGTTGAAATTGGCTTGAGTGTATCATAAGTAAAGCAAGCCTTACTTTTAATAATAAAAACCATAAAATAAGCCCAACCACTTCCATCAAATGTCCAACAAGTTGATGTAAGTGAAGTGGGTCCCACCACTTTTAAATTCCAAATTTAAGTCGGCTAATCCAACACGCAACTACGCTGGGGCACGGGTTCGTTTAATCCGATTAAATGAATTATCCATCGCGACATAATTAAATCTAATTTAATTAAATAATAATGCCTAGCAAAATTATTACGAAAGTCGCTAACGAATTAATTCCAAATTAATTCGTTCGCTCGAATTAAAATCCAATTTCAATTCCGCTTTGAAATCCGATTTCATTTAATATATCCAATATATTATTTTAGCCAAATAAATAAATTAAATAGTAAAATCCAATTTTAAGTATTAAATTTACTTTGCCGATTAATTCAAAATTAAACGTGTTCTCTCTCTTCTAGTTGAATTAAACCCAGATTAATTTTCTCTCTGTTAATTAATCCCAGATTAATTCTCGCCGTAATTAATCGCAGATTAACTTTCACTCTCATAATTAATCTCAGATTAATATTGTTCGAGTCAAATGTCATCGGTGAATCTTTGGGAGGCGACCCAAGAGATCCCTCGATATGTTGGCAGTAAATACGGTCATTGGACTATCCGAACACGTGCGTACCCGGTACCATGTTCCTACCGATTTACAAGACATGGTTGGCTTCTAGCAAAGCACCATGCCTACCCAATTCTCCAGAAATATTCTTCTACGGAATACAAGATCTTTGTCAGGCGTAGTATACGTAGTATTGCGTATTACGATCCAGTATCGGATGTCACATGCAAGGCCTGTGGCTGGAATTATGTCTGCCCCGTACAAAAAATATATCGGATCACTGGCAACTAGTCTCTATAATCGGATAATCATGACCTAGTCATATTATCCCGATGACTGCAGTACTTAAGAGTACCAATTCTGTATCCCTGCGTGATCATCATCTCCATATGACTGAAGTGATATTTCCATCTTGACATCACACCCAATACACTACAATTCTCAGTATACCCAGAAAAGGCGTACACAGAACCTGTTAAAGCCCCGGACGACCAAAACCAAAGTATACTGATTTTCGCAATTATTAGCGATGCAAGTCTCAGATTAAGACCAAATACACCTACCCTGATTCGGATTCCTATAGACACATAGTCATACTACCAATGGGATTCTGAAGGGTCTATCCAAAGCGAAGTTGTTTCCGTACCATCGGTAAAAAGAACCTCCTATTACATTTGCATGAGTATCCAAAATCCAAATATATGAGAACTATGCCGTTACGCTTCCATAACACGCACAAGTGTAATACTAGCCTATTTCACATTATCGATGTCTAGTCTCGATAATACTACGACTAGGATATTTAATGATTAAACCTTACGTGGATTAATACTATCTAATATCTTATTAATCTGGTACTAATCATATGGACTTTTATTAGTTATATATCCAGGTAATCAAATTACAAATGATAAAAGAGCAATTTCCTTTGTCACATAGTTAATTTTGTACAAGAACACCATGATCTTTACAAAATAGTGATGTTATGGGTCATAATTGTCCAACACTGTCCTATCAGGCTGGGTTGGTACTGAGACCTTTACTCCCCTCTGTTAGTGTTCCTAGAACATGCCAATGATCTCTAAGATGATTTTGTGTGTGAATAATCAAAAATAAGATTGCGAAATAAACTTACTTTGATTGGTTTGGATGATGGATTTCAAAACTTTTGATGTTTGTGAAGAGCTCCAAGCTTTTTTTTTGTGTTCCAAACTCAAGGAATTAGTTTCCCTATCACCTTATTTGCTCTTTGAAGTGCTAGCTTACAAGCATTTTTTCAACAAAAACTCAATGGGGAGAGGAGAAGCTCAAGGCAATGAGCTTGAAGAAGAAAGAAAGTGTGATGTGAATAGTAACTAGTGCTACTTCCAAAGTTGACTTGACTTTAAATATTGAGTTTGTGTGTTGGACTTGGTTTGAGTGTTTTAAAAGCAATCTAAGCTTTACTCAACCATTAACAACTTCCATCAAGTGTCAAACATCGTGATGTAAGTCAAGCGGGTCCCACCACTTTTAAATTCCAAATTTAAGTCGGCTAATCCAACACGCAACTTCGTTCGGGCTCGGTTCGTTTAATTCCGAACTAAACGAATTTACCGTTGCGACGTTATTAAATCCAATTTAATTAAATAATAATGCCTCGCAAAATTATTACGAAAGTCGCTTACGAATTAATTCTAAATTAATTCGTTTGCCCGAATTAAAATCCATTTTAAATCGGCTTTGAAATCTAATTTCAATTAATATATCCAATATATATTATTTAATCGATTAATTCCAAATTAATCGTGTTCTCTCTTCTAATCGAATTTTATCCCAGATAAATTCATGCCGCAATTAATCTTCGATTAATTTTCTCTCTCTCATAATTAATCCTAGATTAATTCTGTTCGAGTCAAATTTCATCGGTGAATCTTTGGGAAGCGACCCATGAGATCCCTGGATATGTTGGCAGTAAATCTGATTGTCGGACTATCCATACACGTGCGTACCCCGTACCACGTTCTTATCGATTTACAAGACATGGTTGGCTTCTAGCAAAACACAGTGCCTACCCAATTCTCCATAAATATTATTTTAAGGAATACATAATCTTTATCAAGTGTAGTATACTAAGTATTGCGTATTACGATCAAATATCGGATGTCACATGCTAGGCCTAGGGCTGGAATTGTGTTTGCCCCGTACGAAGCACATATCAGATCACAAACAACTAGTCTCTGTAATCGGATAATCATGACCTAGTCATACTATCCCGATAGCTGCAGCATTTAAGAGTACCAATTCTGTATCCTACGTGATCATCTCCATATGACTGAAATGATACTTCCATCTTGACATCACACTCGATACACTACGATTCTCAGTATACCCAGAAGAGGCGTACACAAAACCTGTTAAAGCCCCGGATGACCAAAACCAAAGCATACTGATTGTCGCAAGTATTAGCGATGCAAGTCTCAGGTTAAGACCAAATACACCTACCTTGATTCGGATTCCCATAGACACATAGTCATACTACAATTGGGATTCCGATGGGTCTATCCAGAACGAAGCTGTTCCCGTACCATTGGCAAACAGAACCTCCTATCACGCTTGCATAACTATCCAATACTTAAATATATGAGAACTGTGTCGTTAAGCTTCCATAACGCGCACAAGTGCAATACTAGCCTATTCCGCATTATCGATGTCCAGTCTTGATAATACTACGACTAAGGATATTTAATGATTAAACATTTCGTGGATTAATATTGTCTCATATCTTATTAATCTGGTACTAATCATTGGACTTTTTATCATTTATATATCCAAGTAATATCAATTACAAAATGATAAAAGAGCAATTTCTTTTGTCACATAGTTAATTTGTACAAAGAACACCGTGTCTTTTACAAATAGTGATGCTATGGGTCATAATTATCCAACAATCTCCCACTTGGCCTATAGCCAATCACTCAAGTGTCCAACACCTGAACTATGTACGGGTCGCTCATTCTTATGCTGAGATAAAGCTTTCACCAGCAGATATGCAGAGTTATCATCTGAAATGATCTTTTGATCTTGACATCGCCACGATGTATGATCTCACGAATCAGATGAAACCGTTGAAGTACATACTTGGATCATTGATGAGACCGTAATTCCTTAGCCTGCGCTGTAGCCCAGCTCAGCTGCTAACAGAGCTACTCCTAATCCAACTAGGAATTTTATAGATCCAAAATACTTCTTTTGCTGTCTCAGCCGCAGCAATATATTCCACTTTTATTGAATTGGCAACAGTATCTTGCTAGGAAGATTTCCAACTCACTCTTTTGTTATTCAAAATAAAATTACGTACCCTGATTGCGACTTACAGTCGTCTTTATCGGTTTGGAAACTTGCAATGGTGAATCCAGTCACCTCAAGTTCTCAATCTCCATAAATTAAGAAAGCATCATTAGTTCATATAAGATACTAAAAGATGTTCTTAACATCAATCCAGTGACCATCACCTGGATCGGCCTGATAGTGACTCAAAATGCTCAAAGCATATGAGACACCAGGTTGCGTACATGTCTTTCAATGTACGAGTTCTCGGAGAGTGCCAATAATTTTTAGATCTATCCCAGTAGATCTTTATTCCTAGAATGAAGGTTGCCTCTCCCAAGTTTTCATGGAGAATTTTTAATGAAAGCCAAACTTTCACCGATTTTAGTATGAGAATGTCATTGCTAAGAAGCAATACATCATCAATGTATATGACAATCAATGTCAGTGCGCTCTCACTAGCCTTCTTATATACACAAGAATCATCTTTGTTTTGAATGAAACCATATACCATTATGATTTGATCAAAACGTTGGTTCCAAGAACATAATGATTGCTTCAATCTATAAATGGATCGATTTAACTTGAAAACCTTGTTTGCATGTTTTGGCACCATAAAATCGTCAGGTTGTTGTAAACATCCTCCAAAAGGTTTCCGTTAAGGAAAGTGGTTTTGACGTCCATCTTCCATATTTCATAATCGAAATATGCAGCATTAGCAAGCATTATCCGAATGGATTTAATCATAGCAAATGGTAAAAAGGTTTCATCGTAATCAACACCATGTTGATGACGATACCCTTTCGCTACAAGCCTAGCTTTTTACGTTTGTTTGTTGCCATCCGTGTCTGTCTTCACCATGAAGACCCATTTGCTACCAATAGGCACAATGCCTTCTGGTACATCAACCAGTGTCCAAACTTGGTTATATACATGGAATCCATTTCGGACTTCATGACAATTTTCCATAAATGGAGTCGATACCTTGTATCACTTCCTCATACGTAGCCGGTTTGTATTCCTTAATAAGATTAATATCTTCATGAGGTGAGATCATAAACCCATACCTCTAAGGTTATTTTCTGACTCTCTCCAACCTACGCGGTTATTGTGTATTAGAAGATTGTGAAACAGTCTCATCCCTGATGAACTGTTCGTGTTCCGTTAGGGGATCGGTGCCAGGAATAGTATCACTCTGATTTTCATCGAGTTTTACTTTCCTCCCACTTACCACTCCATTTGCGATTTCCTCTTAGGAAAACCGCTTGGAGAGCAATAAATACATTGTTCTCTTGTGGGCTGTAGAATTAATATCCTTTGGTTTCCCTAGGATAACCTACAAATAGGCACTTATCCGATTTGGGTTCTAGTTTGGTACCATCCAAACATATGCCCATCATGAAGGGGTTTTAAGGGATAAATCCGGAAACGCAGCGGAAACGGTGGAAAATCAAATTTTCCGATTTCAAAACATTTTCTCGGATTAATTAAATAAACATATTTATTTAATTATCCAATAATCAAATTATGAAATAAAATTCAATAAATCATATTTAAGTGAATTTACCAAATTGCCCTTACACTTGGTATTTTGTCCATTTTAGTCCGAAATTGATCAAATCAATTTTGAATGATTCTAAATCATTTCTAAGATGAACTTAGCATGTTCAAAACATCAAAACACCAAAAGCAACATAAATCCCAAAAATAACCCATTTGGCCGAATGTAGGGTGCCAAATGGTGCACTTTGTGATTTCATGCTTCAAAACACATCAAGATGTAATCCAATCAACATGAAACTTTATATGCATCATATACACATCCTTATACACAACATAAATGAAGAGCCTCAAATTTGGACAAGGTCTTAAACCCTAATTTGTCAATTTCTTCAAATTGGACAAATTAGACCAAATTGGTTAAATCAATTAGTTCAATCATGTTTCTTTCATCCAACCAAAGTCTCAACACAATGAAACAACTCAAGATCAAATCTAGGTCATTTAAGAGTGGGTCAACAACTCTAGATTAGCTTCTCTTGTTTCTTTTAATGGAGTTTTTGTAAAAGTGTATTATTTTATTAAAGTGAAATGCAATGAAAACAATATATACTTGTTACACAATATGCCTTGGCCGAATTTGTCAAAGACAAATACAAGAATATTAATTTCATTTTCATTTCAAATAAATTTGATCAACTTGATTTAAATATCTAATAACACTTTATAGATATTTTAATTAAGTCAACAAAGGCAACTAAATCATTTAATCCAAATATCCAAATTTTAAGATATTTATATTTTAATTAATTTAATCATTTAACAATTAAATAATTAATTAATTAATTAAATACAAATATATTAAATATATATATAATATTTACATTAAATATCAAATATATATATTCATTTAGGATATTAGTCAAATATCTCAATTTGACTATTAAGTAATGTGTATTTAAATTAATCAAGTATTAAATGTAAATACACAATAATTAAGCAAATGACTATCGGGTCCCTTTAGCATGTATCTCGCGTTTAACCTTTAAACGACTTCATAAATAATCAATATTATTTATAAATGTTGCTCTAGTGCTCTACGAGTATATTTCATTATTGAGACTCTCTAGATTCAAGCATATCCGTCACGAAATCCAATTTCGTGTCCATAATTTATCCACCCGTAAATTATGACGATCACAGATAAACTCGCTGAATCATACAGGTCGAGGTCATGGCAAATGTATAATTCCTCCGTCACAGGTATCCGGATAAATCCCAGAGATATAGATGTAAACGTCAAATCTCTATGGGGATTATCCAGTCGACTATTCTATTAGCAATCTCAAAAAGATTGTTTAGAACTAACTTCTAAACTTTACCACGGGCCCATGGTTTTATCTGATTGCTAATCATATGGACTACCTATGCTCTGATACACAGAACTGACGGATCCTATCTTGACACACATAAGACACCCTGAGGATCTATCTACACACAACGAACAGGCGGAGGTCTGATCTAAATAGATCGGTGACGTGACTACCATCTAAGTGTATAAGATGTCTCATGTGCCCACAATGGCATCTCAAGTCTAAGAATCACAAGTGCTACTCAACCCGAGAAGATTCTTATTGACGTTGGTGTACCATCCATTAAGAATCTTCGGTGAGTCATTCAGTGTTTATCCGCTATAAACACCCACACGTCTATACTAGTCTCCAAGACTAATGGTTCATTGAGAAACCATTGGAATCATATATTCCAGTATACGACATGTACCGGTCTCAACGGGTTTACTATACTGACCAAGTAGTGTAAACCTTGACCAGGAACTGTCTGAGAATGAAAACGTCATGATACTACTCAATGTCTGTTGCGACGCTTTTGCAACAGTACCATGACTAATCATTCTAAGGTCATTACGTCTTTACCATATAAAAAGATACATTATATTATAGAAACTGCATATATTATTAATAATAATAATGTTTTACAGAAGTATTCAAAAGAAATACAACCGGGAATTGGCGCTCTGAGCACCAACCCCAACACAGCATTCCCAAATCTTCAGGAATGAGAAACTCAGTTTCTTTCATGTCCATATTTCATATGGAGTCTGTCCAACAAACTTTTTCGGAACCTTATTCAAAATAAGTATTGCACTGTTCAATGCGTATTCCGTGAAGGAAATTGATAGCTCAGTACGACTCATCATTAACCTTACCATGTCCAACAAAGTTCTGTTTCTCCGTTCGGACACACCGTTTAACTGAGGTGTTCTTGAGGAGTCCACTGTGAAAGAATACAATACTCTTTCAAGTAATCGAGAAACTCATTGCTCAAGTATTTTCCACTATAGTCCAACCGTAATGTCTTAATACTTTTGCCCGTCTGTTTTTCTACTTCATGTCGAAACTCTTTGAATTTATCAAAAGTTTCTGATTTGTGTTTCATAAGATACACATAACCATAACGTGATGCAACATCCGTATAGGTTACAGAGTATTTATATCCACCTCTAGCCTAGCTAGACGTGGGCCCATATACGTCACTATGAACGAGGGCTAACAGCTCGGTGGCACGTACATCTTTACCATTAAAAGGCGTTTTATGCACTTTGCCTAATAAACAAGATTTGCAGACATCATATGAATTAGGATCAAATCCGTTCAAGTATCTACTCTTCCGACGAGTGGATATACGAGTCTTGTTAATGTGTCCCAGACATCAATGCCACAGATAAGTCTCATCTGTGTTACTTAGTTCGAGCCTTTTGTTTGTCATGTTATATCTTTGAGATTCATTTATATTCAAAATATAAATACTGTTATTCACATCTAATGTGTATATCTCAATATCATCTATATAAACAAAACACCCAGTGTTCTGGAACATAAAGGTATACCCGCAACAGGTTAAACTAGATATAGAGATAATGTTTCTAGTCAAACTAGGTACATTTTAACAGTTTCCTAATTTATGTACATGCCCAAATGGCAGTTCCAAAACTTAGGTTCCCATAGCTAAAACAACGACTCTCATCCCATTTCTGACTCGCAGGTAGATCTCATCTGAAGCCAGTCTCCTGCTAATCAGCAGATCCCGTACATCAGTACATATGTATGTACCACATCCAGTATCAAAAATCCAATTTTTAAAACTAGTAGTGGACATGTTTATAACAAATATACCTGAAGTCGGAGCCTTACCCGTCTTCACATCCTTCATGTCTGCCTTGTCCATACGGCAGTCACGCTTCCAGTGACCCCATTTGCCATAGTTTAGGCAGACGTGTTGGGACATGTCTTTTGTCTTCCCAGAAGACTGTGACGATTTTGCCTTTGCCCTTTTCTTCACACCCTTAGAAGCCTTCGGCCAAGCCTAGGCCTTCTGGGATGTCGAAGTAAGATGCGTCTTGCACTTCTTGCCCTTTTGGAAGCTCTGGCTCTGCCTCCCTAAGCATAGCCATTAACTCTCCAAGAGTTTTCTCTTGATTCATGATGAACACGCCCCAGCATTCGGGCAGAGACTATAAGATCAAATCTATGGAAGTCTCGGCCTCGTAGGTAATGCCCAGCTAACCTAGCTGTTTGATGTCAGCAATCATCTACGACACATAGTGCTTGACAGATGTACCATCTGATATACGCGAGCGATAGAGCTTCTTTTGCAATTCGTACTTCTAAGATCTAACTTTAGATCTATGAAGATTCTTTAATTTCAACATCATGGTCTAAGGATCTAATCCTTAGTTCTGACGACGAAATTAAAGAGTCATTGCGGCAAGCATAACAGATTGAGCACTAAAGTTATCATCACGATGAGTCTTCCTAAGCTCATGCTCTACTATTTTTTCAACTCCGGGCTCCGGGTCTGAGAGAATTCTCTATCCAATAGAGTAACTTCTCAGCTCCCAGGACTATCCTGAGATTCATTTCCTAATCTGGAAAATTTACGCCATTAAAGACATTTTCACCCAGGATTATGTCTTTTGACGCTAATCTTTCCAGCCATCTCGATTGCAATAGTCCAACTATCCAATCTACGATTTTGGGTACACTCAAAATGCAATGGTTACTATAGTCTAACTATATAACCAACTACAAATAGAGTAGTGTTGTACAGTCTAACTGTTCAAAGAAAGCAATATTATAAATATGAGTCAAACTAATACATTTATAACAACGATAAATAAAATAAAAGAGCGCATATTGGCAAGTATTTAAACGAAATTGCAAATTTACCACTATTTTTCGGCGAGCCTCTAACCTTCTGTGGAGTACTCGGGAAACCCAGTTTCCTAGTGGGCTAGGATCCCGTTAAATAACATACAACCTTGACTTTGGCCAACAAGATGTATGAAACTTAACTAGGTAGATCTCTAAGATCAAATGGATCCCATCCAATTCCTAGATCCGGTAGGTGGACCTCCAAGTCCGAAACACATATCCAATATATGTAAATATATCCAATATATTTCCTAACATTTTCCTCTGAATCAACTAAGCCTTGGCTTTGGCTCAACAAACTTAATGATTCCAGTTAAGCGGGACCCATTGACAGTGGGAAAGCTTCGTAATCCACGTCGACGAACTAGAAGTGACCTTGACTTTGGCCAACAAGTCATAACCGTCCAAGACATACGATATAGAACAAAGCTTTCGTGGTTCAAACACATCCGCGATGGACATTGATCTTGACTTTGGCCAACAAACCAATGCCAATCTTGGATCTTGAGAGAGAACCACTCAATGGAAGGAAAAACGTTTAATATTGTATTGAGGATTTTTCACGTAAATTGGCAACCAATTTATTATCTTTGATTAGGTCTCATCATACACCCTTAAGCATGGATTCTAAAAGCATAATAAGGCACGAAATAAATTAATAATGATATGCGGATGGATATATAACAAATTATTCCTAGAACAAATCTCTCACTTTCCTCTCTCCCGCTAACACTATTCATACTTCTACCCAATTACATAATACTACAGAGAAACCTCATTTACATTGAGGGGAATTGGTGAGAAGAGAAATACAAAGAGATAAAGAGATAATAGGCTGGACACGCATGTCCAATTTAATAAATTCTAAATTTATTACAACAATTTCCAAAATTACCCTCACCCTTCTAATATCCATCCGATATACATTATTCATACAATACATCCATGTATTCACACAAAGCATGTTATTCAATCAATCTAATCCAATTAATTAATCTTTGAATTAATGACCATCCAATGTTCAAACAATGATTTGATTTGCGCGAGTCCAACACGTTTAAGAATAAATACTCAAAGTACGTATTCTTGAATTATATCGAACTACAATTTTAAATCTAATTTAATTTGTATTCAGTACTAATTCGTATTTAATTCTAAATTAAATAATTACACTTATTTTAGTGCCTTTTAGACTTAGATTCTAAATCTAATCTAATTGGTCTCAAAGACCCAATTAGTATCCAATACTATTTAATTAAAGTCCAATGAGCTTTTAATTAATTCTTAAGGCATGAGCTTTGGAAATTATGGATCTAATCCAAGATGCCAAGGCCCAATTAGGATCCCCCTTTGCCATAAAACCAATTTTAGCCCATTAGGCCCAATTAAATATTAAAAGGCCCAAAAGTTTTATTTGGACTTTATGGAATGGTTTTAGCCCCAAAATGGATCAAATCCAATTGTCTAAACCAAGCTTGGCCCAACCAAGCCCATTAAGCCCAAATTCAATAAAATTAGCTCAATCCAATTTTAAAGACTAACTTTAATTAATATAACATTCCGAATATTACATTAATTTTAATTGAAGTGTAATAGCCATAATTAATTAGTTAAACTTATATTTCTAAAATACTAATTAAACTAATTAATCATGCTTTAATTAATCAACTCATGTCCAACACAAATTGAAGCAAAATCAATCTATACATGCTTCTTGGTTCACAGTAAAATGGCATAAAATAGTAATCAATTTGATTTCAATCCAATTAAATCAACAATCAATTTATCTCATGCTTTAAACACATCCAATGGTCTAATTAATCAAAAAATCACCATGAACAATTAGGGCTTATATTCGGCCAAGCCTAGGAGATTAGGGAAAATTAATCTAATCAATTTATCTCAATTCCTAAGATGCATAAATCTAATTCATCATCATCCAAGCTCAACCAAACAACCAATTCTGAAGAAATCATGCTCCAAACATAAAATCCCCAATTAAAGTATATAAACCCTAGAATAAAATCATGCTTAGAAAAGGCTCTGATACCATTGTTAGTGTTCCTAGAACATGCCATGGATCTCTAAGATGATTTGGTGTGTGAATAATAAAAAAATAAGGTTGCGGAATAAACTTACTTTGATTGGTTAGGATGATGAATTTCAAAACTTTTGATGTTTGTGAAGAGCTCCAAGCTTTTTTTTGTGTTCCAAACTCAAGGAATTAGTTTCCCTATCACCTTATTTGCTCTTTGAAGTGCTAGCTTACAAGCATTTTTGCAACAAAAACTCAATGGGGGAGAGGAGAAGCTCAAGGCAATGAGCTTGAAGAAGAAAGAAAGTGTGATGTGAATAGTAACTAGTGCTACTTCCAAAGTTGACTTGACTTTAAATATTGAGTTTGTGTGTTGGACTTGGTTTGAGTGTTTTAAAAGCAATCTAAGCTTTACTCAACCATTAACAACTTCCATCAAGTGTCAAACATCGTGATGTAAGTCAAGCGGGTCCCACCACTTTTAAATTCCAAATTTAAGTCGGCTAATCCAACACGCAACTTCGCTCGGGCTCGGGTTCGTTTAATTCCGAACTAAACGAATTTACCGTTGCGACGTTATTAAATCCAATTTATTTAAATAATAATGCCTCGCAAAATTATTACGAAAGTCGCTTACGAATTAATTCTAAATTAATTCGTTTGCCCGAATTAAAATCCAATTTTAATTCCACTTTGAAATCAAATTTCAATTAATATATCCAATATATATTATTTAATCAATTAATTCCAAATTAATCGCGTTCTCTCTTCTAATCAAATTTTATACCAGATAAATTCTTACCGTAATTAATCCTAGATTAATTTTCTCTTTCTCATAATTAATGATAGATTAATTCTGTTTGAGTCAAATGTCATCGGTTAATCTTTGGGAAACGACCCATGAGATCCCTGGATATGTTGGCAGTAAATCCGGTTGTCGGACTATCCGTACACGTGCGTACCCCGTACCACGTTCTTACCGATTTATAAGACATGGTTGGCTTCTAGCAAAGCACCGTGCCTACCCAATTCTCCAGAAATATTCTTTTAAGGAATGCATAATCTTTATCAAGCGTAGTATACTAAGTATTACGTATTACGATCCAGTATCGGATGTCACATGCTAGGCCTAGGGCTGAAATTGTGTCTGCCCCGTACGAAGCACATATTGGATCACAAGAAACTAGCCTCTGTAATCGGATAATCATGACCTAGTCATATTATCCCGATAGCTGCAGCATTTAAGAGTACCAGTTTTGTATCCTTTGTGATCATCATCTCCATATGACTGAAGTGATACTTCCATCTTGACATCACACCCAATACACTACGATTCTCAAAATATCCAGAAGAGGCGTACACAGAACCTGTTAAAGCCCCGGACGACCAAAACCAAAGCATACTGATTTTTGCAAGTATTAGCGATGCAAGTCTCATGTTAAGACCAAATACACCTACCCTGATTCGGATTCCCATAGACACATAGTCATACTACCAATGGGATTCCGAGGGGTCTATCCAGAGCGATGTTGTTCACGTACCATCGAAAAACAGAACCTCATATCATACTTACATAAGTATCCAATACTTAAATATATGAGAACTATGCCGTTAAGCTTCCATAACGCACACAAGTGCAATACTAGCCTATTCCGCATTATCGATGTCCAATCTTGATAATACTACGACTAGAGATATTTAATGATTAAACCTTTCGTGGATTAATATTGTCTCATATCTTATTAATCTGGTACTAATCATATGGACTTTTATCATTTATATATCCAAGTAATATCAATTACAAAATTATAAAAGAGCAATTTCCTTTGTCACATAGTTAATTTGTACAAAGAACACCATGTCTTTTACAAATAGTGATGCTATGGGTCATAATTGTCTAACACCATCATACTCTCTTAACATCTTTGCACCTGGGGTTAATCATCAAATGCAAACTAATTCTGATCTTCTCGTCGGGTCGGATGCCCAGACCTCTTGGGACTGGGCGCATTGTTCGAGAAGTGTAAATCTTTTCTATACCCTTCTTCTTACTTCTGCTCTTCTCGGGTCAGGGAATCATCATCAACATCTGTCCCATAAATCTCGATATCGACGAGTCTGTAAGTTGGTACCGGGAACTATAATGGTGGTGTGCCTTTTTACGCTGGAGTTTAACCCTGATTAAGTTTTGAATTCAAATCTACTCCACTGATGAGCGGAAAATATATCACTATTTACCGCCCCTTTGGCTTAACATTTTGTGTGATTTCTCAGGTTTTATGAACGTTTTGATGTATTTTTATTTATTTTACAGATAAAATAAAATCGGGACTCAATGGAATCATTCAGGATGCAATCTGAAATAAATAGGGGTAAAAACTGGACTTGACATTTGAATTTTGGAGATTGGAAACTTGAAATGGCGTTCTAACGAAGTACAATTTCGGAAATTTAAACTTTGCGGAATTTTCATATTTTGACCATAACTTTCTACTCCGATATCGAATTGAGGTGATTCAAGTTCCAGATTAAAGACTCAAATATCTACAACTTTGTCGTTCATAATAATTTCGAATTCTGAAGTTTTCATGACCGAAATTGATAAAACAACCGGAAGTGTGTTATGAGTAATTATTCAAGTCATTTACAAAACAAAAAAAATAAAAAATAAAATAAAATGGAAATTGTCAAACTTCTACCAAACATACTTGGTGCTAGGTTTTGTGCCATGTTTGGTGCCATATTTGGTGGAGGCAAAATTTTTCCTATAAATGCCAAGCCATTTCATTTGTAAAATTCATACTTTCCTTGGTTTCTTAATAAGAAATTAAAGATTGTATCTTATATGTTTTATTTATTAGTTTTGTAATGTATTTTTATTTTTATTTTTAGTAATAGTAGTTTGTTTATTTTATCTTTCTTTTATGTTTTATAGTTAAATTTCCACTGGGGGAAGGGTGAAACCTTTAATATGATAAGGTAGATTAATTTCACTTAATTTATAATATGGAAATTGTAATTTAATAATATGGATTGAAGTTGATACCGCCTTAATGGCTGGTTTTATTTATTTGACATAATGTGACACCGCCTATATGGTCGATCTTTAGGTGACAGATGATTACCACCTATATGGCTGGTTTATGGAAAAATAATAACACCGCCTTTATGGCTGGTTTGAATTAAATGGGTAACACTGACAATTTCCATATTATGATAAAGTGATATTTCTACATTTGAAATATTAAAGGTGGATCCCCTAACCCCCAATATTTTATTTTTATTCTAGGGAAATGATGAAACACAATATTCACGAGTTTTATAATTGATTTTCTTTATATTATGTTTAATACATTAGTTTGTTTATTGAATCTTAAGCTTAATGCTTTTTGTTAACTGTCCATTAATAAGATTGATGTGGTAAACTTAAAATGAACTTGGAAAATGGATTTTAGGTTTTAGCCTTAGATTTAATAGCTCACGATCTCACCTTGGGGCATGGTGACCCTTAGGTAGATTTCCTTCCAGGATAGACATACTGGAACTTGAACTTAATGAATTCAGGTAACTTGGTTAAAATAGACACATGATTAATTGGGTTATACTGGGTGTTTGCATCTGACCATCGGAAGAGGCTTTTGCATATCTTCGTGTTCCAGGTTAGCAAACTAAATTATTACACATATATAAGAGAATCAATTCATCATTAGAATAATATTGTGTGGAATCACAACCCTAGATATTTGTGTCTTTTGTTTATTTTCTTTAGTATTTTCTTTTTATGTATCTATTTATTTAGCCAATCCACTTTCAACCAATCAATCAAGCAATCATTCTCTTCTCCCTTCAATTAGTTACCTGTAAATAAATAGTATCAATAATTAATAACAACAATAGAAATTAAGTCCTCGTGGGATCGATATTTTTATACTACTTGAGCGATATGTGCGCTTGCGTTACATGTGTGATTTCACCGATCACCCACCTCAGAGAGGGTTCCACAATTTGCAAGCATTAATGCCTTTCGTAAAAATCCATGTCGGATTCATAACTTTGACCTAATACCTCTGCTCCTGATCCATAACTTGGTCATCTCTTCCACAAGGTCCTCTCTGACCGAAAATGTTGAACCGAGCTAACTCTAGTCGGTCTGCTCATTGGTTTCTCTACTTGATCTTGAGGAAAATCATCTTGTGCCACCTCGGGTTGATGCACGCTCTTGACGTGCTGCTATCCCGAAAGAGGATGATCTGTAAAGACCTACAAAACAAAACATAGGTCACAAAGGAAAACTCGTCCTAGGTGACCGGCGTAAACACACACGTATAACGCAAGCGCACATATCGTTCAAGTAATATAAAAATATCGATCCCATGAGGACTTAATTCCTACTGTTGTTATTAATTATTGATACTATTTATTTACAAGTATCTAATTATAGGGAGAAGGGAATTGATTGCTTTTGGTTGGTTGAATGTGGATTTGCTAATTAAAATAAAAACAGACTCAAAAGAAAATACTAAGGAAAATAAAAGAAAAAACTCAAAGATCTAGGGTCGTGATTCCACACAATATTATATAAAGATGAATTTATTCTCTTATTTATGTGTAATAAATAAGTTTGCTAACCTGGAACACGAAAAATATGCAAAAGCCTCTGTCGATGGTCAGACGCAAATACCCAGTATAACCCAATTATGTCAACCAAATTACCTGGATTCATTAAGATCAAGTTCCAATTATAGCTACCCCCACCCGACAGGTTTATGTCTATCCTGTAAGGAAATCTATTAAAGGATTATCTATCCTCAAGGAAGATCGTGGGTTAGTGAATCTAAGGCTGAAACCTAAAATCCATATGTCTAGTTCATTTTAAGTTTATCATATCAATCTTATTGGTGATCAGACAACAAGAAGTATTAAGCTTAACACTCAATAAAAAAACTAAAGAATTACCTAATAAATAATTAAATCAATTATTAAGCCTAGTAATATTGTGTTTCATCACTTCCCTAGAATAAAATAAAATGCTGGGGTTAGATGATTCACATTTAATATTTCTTATCTAGGAATCTCACTTATTATAATATATAAATTATTTTCTGTTCTACTTTCTCAGGAATTAATAATATTAAACATTTAAAACCAGCCATATAGGCGGTAATCCATTTAGTCCAATTACACCAGCCATATAGGCGGTAATAATCTGTCACATAAAGACCAGCCATATAGGCGATAAAGTAATTTATATTTAGACTGACCATATAGGCGGTAATAAAGTCTGCCATTAATTAATCCGGTTAAATTATAATTTATAAATTATAATTAAGTGAGAGTCACCTAGATAATTATATTAAATGTTTCACCTTTTACCCCAGCAGTAAATTAACTACAAAACATAAAGTAAAAAGTAAATAAAATTTTATTACAAAAAGTAAAAGTGCATAATTAAAAATACTAAAAGTAAAAATGCTAAATTAAAATTACAAAAACTAAAACACACAAGATGCAATCCTAAGAGTCCTTACAAACTCAAGGAATGCATGATTTGAATTCTGAAATCAAGCTGAATTTATAGGCGCGGATGGGCTTCCAGCGTCGCGACGCCAAGGGCTTTGGCGTCGCGACGCCAGTGCTTTTTGGTCGTGGCATGCTGAGGTGATGACACATGACGATTCTGGATAAGGTGATAAGGTGACACATGGCAAGGTGGTTGGAGCTCAATTATTATGACACGTGGCGGCTTCTGATTAGTCGGCTCAGATTCTTATCCGCCACGTGTCGATTTCGGATAAATGAGCCAATAATTGATGCCGACGTGGCGCTGATGTGGCGACACGTGGGCAAGTGATTGTCGGCACTATAGAATTGTGACACGTGGCACGCTGTGATTGGTTGATGATGACGTGGTGTTTTGACTCGGACAACCGGTGATGTGGACGATGACGTGGCTGACAGGTGGAGTGACATGTGGTGACACGTGGCGATGGCGACTGTCGGCACCGTAGGATGATGACACGTGTCACGGCGCATGTTAGCAGATCGGTTGTGATGGTGACACGTGGCACATCGCACGTTAGCAAAGTCAAATTTCTTAGATTCTGACTTGTAGACCCGGCGCACGTTAGCACTGTTCGGCGCATGTTAGGCGTCGCGATGCCAAAGGCTTACGCGTCGCGATGCGCGAAATGACCATTTTGCTCTTTTCGTCCAATTTTCACTGTTTTGGTCCAAATCACCTCCAGAGTGTCCTGAAACTTTATTTTTCTACAAAATAACACAAAACACATCAAAATATTCATAAAACTCAAGAAACTATACAAAATATTAGGTCAAATGAGTGGGAAATAGTGATATAATTACCACTCATCACTAGGCTATCACACAACAAAAAGAGCCTCGGCGGGACGTAACCCAGCCCCGAGTTGATCTGAAAAATAGAAGCATTGGGAAAGATCGACCTCAAGCCATCTAAGTCACTTGACCGTAAGGGATTGACTCATCCTTACGCCAACACACAAAAATAAGGCCTTACTGGGGTAACCCAACCCCGAGCTAATCTAATGAAGAGAGGCCTTGGGGGAAAGACCGTCTCCATGCTATATAAGTCACTTGGCCGTAAGGGAATATTCCGTCCTTGTGTCGCCAATATGGCTTCATTGGAACAAATGCAGCCCGAGCCATCAATTCACATAATGGCATCGGCAGAATGAATACAGCCCCGAGCCATCAATTCATATTATGGCATCGTCGGAATGAATGCAGCTCCGAGCCATCAATTCACATTATGGCCTCGGCGGAACAAATGTAGTACCGAGCCATCAATTCACACTATGGCCTCGAGGGAATGAATACAGCCCCGAGCCATTAATTTCCTTGCCAAGACTTAACCGCGATGAAATATTTTCAACCGCCGGTAATCACTATGGAGACTGGATGTAACGACCCCAAATATTTTTTAGTTCGGCTAGGGACGCATGAGATTTTCTTTTCTGGGTAGTAAATAATTTCCGGGATTGACTTGGAGATAACGAATACATACTTAAATTTAAGCCAAACTTTCCTTTGTTTTTAACAAGGCCAACAAAAAATAAAAAAAGAAATAAAGAAGCCCAAGGCCCAACAAACTAAATTACCTAGATTTTTCTAGAGAATTTGGTTAAGTAATGATAAAAAAAGGAAAATTCTTTCATTTCTTTGGCATATTGCCGTGGGATAGAGAGAGAGAATGAGAGAAAGTTTACAATTTTCTTGTCAAAAAACTTGAAGTTTAAAAGGGGAAATCCATCCAAATAAACCTAAAAGAATAAAAAGGAGATCAAATGGCATTGTTAGGGAAGGTGGAGGTTGAATTAAGGTAAGACTACTTGACCCAAACTTTAGTGTTTTGAATTTTGATACTTTCATGATTGTAGTGTGTTGTTGACTTGAAGATAATGCACTTATGATGGTTTTGTGTGAAAGAGTTGATGTGTGGAAATTTTTTTTTGATGACTTACCCTAATTAAAGCACTAAGAGAGAATGATGGGATTTTGGTAGAAATGAGAAGTTGGGAATGTAAGCTGATGATTAGGATATGTTGAAGTTGTTGTGTTTGATATGTATTGAGATATGACGTTGATTATAGAAGAAATGAAATATGGTTCTGGAAACGGTGACGCATTGCGACACAAACGAGGCAGAAGCCTGCGTATGTTTAACGAGGTCGCTTCGTGACGCAGATGGACTGGCGTCGCGACGCGTACCCAAAAATCAGAATTTTTTTCTGAAATCGCGACGCATAACTAAGAGTTTAAAATTTTATTTTACATTTCATTTAAGGAATAGAAGATATTCTAAGGGAGTGATTCAACTAGGTTAAAGAACTTAATTTAATTTCGAACCGTATTTTATAACTTATGATTCTAATCCAGTTTATTCCACATAAATACTCATCAGAAGCCGCGTTCTCCCTCAACGACGTGAACGAAACTTGACCAGACTTCAAATCTGTGAGTGAAGACTTTTCTTTTAAATTGATTATATTTCAAGATTTATTTTTAAAAGCTTTAAGGCATTAGCTTTATTGAACTATCAGTCACTTCTTATGTAAGATTGTTTTAAAAGATTTATAATTTTAAAAGCATAAGTTTTTAAGTTTTTGAGGCATGGGGGAAAACCCACCTCAACTCTTACTTATGGAATTGACGGATAGAGAACATGTGCACACGTAGTTCAGAGCTAGGGGATGACGATATGTAATGCCCCTAGACCTAGTTTCAGGGTTAGGTAGTTGCATGGATTAGCACTACCGGCTCTAGTTCAGTGGCTTGGGGGACGGCGATACGTAATGCCCCATTCGTCAAGTTTTCTTCAGTATCAGAGATTTATGCAGAAAGTATTTTTGAAAAAGATTTTCTCAAGTTTTAAAGTAATGAACCTATTTTCTAACAAGGATTTCAGAAGCGCTTTAAGACTAAATGATTTTAAACAATTGTACCGATTCAGTTTCATATTTTTGTAGCTCCACTCACTGAGTTCCATATGACTCACCCCCACCACTTCCCAGTTCTTTTGCAGGATTCTTCTTTTGGTGAGCCACATGCCACTTTTGGAGACCCAATTCGAGGACCAGTGTTATGCTGCAGTGACTAGTCTTGGGGTCTATTTTCCCAGATCTATATTCATATACAATGTAGTCCTATGGGATATCCTTTTGTTGTATCATAGATATGTATTTGGAGATGTATATAAATGTTATATATAATTTATGCACTTTCAGACATGTATATTTAAATATTGGGATTATGATCTTGCAATTAAGTTTTTTTTTTTTTTAAGTTTTAAGTTGCTCGCATGATTAACTATAATATTGCATAGCATTAAGATGAGAGTAAATGTTCTATTGCATGAGTTAGAGGCTTAGGCGATAATGGGATCTGTTGCTTGCCGGTAATATTCCCATACCGAGGATGTTACAAAGATGGTATCAGAGCATGGTCTAGGGAGTTAGTGACTACAATAAGGGAGAAACAGTGTCTTGTATATGTAGTATACCCGGGGTACAACTATATATAAGAAGCTGTTTACTCTAGTAATATTGTCTCAAGGTATGTCTCATTCCGATTGGTTATAATTCCTTTAAATGTAATTGACTATTCTTTTCTTTCTTAATTCTTTGATTCCATGCCACCCAAGGGAAGAACCGGAGTCATGGGTAGACCAATGCGTGGTAGGGCACCTCAAGGCATAGATCTGAATTAGAGATCAGTATCACCTTCCCCTGAGCCAGATAGGGGGCAGAGAGTGGAGTCTGTTCATGAGAGTGTTGTGGGGGAAGGTAGAGCTACGCCAGTGGTTCAGCCTAATGAACCAGTAGTTGCGGGTTTACAGCAGATTCAGCAGTTAGTAGCAACTTTAGCCCATTTGATTACCCGTCAGCCGCAGCCACCAGGCCTAGAGCCGAGAGCTGCAAAACCCACAATTCCTGTTCCACCACCACCAATAGGAGTATCAATGGCTCACCAAACAATAGTTCCTCCAAATATACTAGACCATAGCACATTCCGAGCCGAACATTCTGTTATGCCTCATGAACCAATTCTTGTAACGATTAAGGTTATGCAGCGACAAGAGCTACTGGTATCTTTACATGACTTCTGAAAGCTTCATCCTCCCACGTTCTCGGGAGTACATACCTCACATGATCCTTGTGGTTTCATTGAGGAATTATACCATATATGTACAGCTTTGGTGTGTTCTGCAGAGAGAGTAGTGGAGTTAGTTAGTTTTCAGCTGAGAGATATCGCTAAGACATAGTTTATGTCTTTTTGAGATGGTCGGCGACGAGACACTCCTCTTCTGACATGGGTTGAGTTCAGTATGGATTTTTTGTCCAGATTTTTACCACAGATTATCAGAGATGCCAGAGCCCGAGAGTTTGAACAGCTGGTACAGGGCGAGTAGATGACAGTTTCTGAGTATGACATATGGTTTACAAGATTGTCTCGCTATGCCCCATATTTAGTCAATACAAAGGAAATGAAGGTGAAAAGGTTTGTAAATGGGCTTCAAGACTATTTATTCTGCTCCATTCATTTCACAGAGACCACAACCTACACCCAAGTTTTAGATGCTGCTTTGCGGTTTGAAGCGCGAGCTAGAGAGAGACAAGCAAAGAGAGAGTCTCGAAAGAAATCTAAATCAGAGGAGAGGACTAGGCCGCAGTAGAGTGGCCTTAGTAGACAACAGCAGATGTTAGCTTCGCCTACGGCACGTAGAGACATGGGTTCAGTTCAAGGGGGTCAGGATCATAGGCCAGCTCAGAGTGTCGCCTCTTATGCAGTTTCCTATCCCTCAGAGCCCAGCGTAGGCGAAGCCCACTACTATGTTCGATTTATGGATGAGATCATATTAGGACTTGTCGATCTGGGAGTAGAGGTTGTTATCAGTATGGAAAAATGGGTCATTTGAAGAGAGACTGTCTGGTACCCGCAGAGCAGTTACCATCTTTCAGTGCCACCCCATCTACACCCCAGCCACAGCCTAACAGAAGTGTATGAGGAGGAGAGCAGAGGCCAATGAGTAGAGGACAGACAGTAGGAGGTAGATGGTAGTCTGTTGGTGATCGGGGACAGGCTTCCTCCAGCAGAGTTCAAGACAGGGTGTATACACTAACCCCAGAAGGCGCAGGCATCCAATGCAGTTGTCACAGATACATTGTTGATTGATTCTGTGCAAGCAAGGGTGTTATTTGATTCGGGTGCTACACATTCTTTTTAAGTGTGGGCTAGAGAGAGACAAGCAGAGAGGGAGTCTCGAAAGAAATCTAAATTAGTGGAGAGGACTTGGCCGCAGTAGAGTTGCCCTAGTAGACAACATAAGATGTCAGCTCCGCCTACGGAACGTAGAGACATGGGTTCAGTTCAAGGGGGCCAGGATCATAGGCCGGCTCAGAGTGTCGCCTCTTATGTAGTTTCCTCTCCCTCATTAGCCCAGCCTAGCCGAAGCCCATTACTATGTTCGATTTATGGATGAGCTCATACTCGGACTTGTCGATCTGGGAGTAGAGGTTGTTATCAGTGTGGAAAAATAGGACATTTGAAGAGAGACTGTCTGGTACCCGCAGAGCAGTTGCTATCTTTCAGTGCCACCCCATCTACACCCCAGCCACAACCTAACAGAAGTGTATGAGGATGAGAGCAGAGGCCAGTGAGTAGAGGACAGACAATAGGAGGTAGAGAGTAGTCAGTTGGTGATCGGGGACAGGCTTCCTCCAACATAGTTCAAAGCATGGTGTATACCCTCACCCCCAGGAGGCACATGCATCCAATGCGGTTGTCACATGTACATTGCTGATTGATTCTGTGCAAGAAATGGTGTTATTTGATTCGGGTGCTATACATTCTTTTGTGGCACCATGTTTTGTGACTCAGACGGGTAGGAACACCGAGCTTTTAGATTTCCCTATTATTATAGCTACACCAATAGAAGATCCCCTAGAAGTTACAGAGGGTGTGAGACAGTGTTCTATAGACATTGACAGATACATTTTCTATACTGATTTAGTAGTGTTGAGTATATTGAGTTTCGATGTCATTCTGGGATGGATTGGCTAGCTAAACACCATGCGGTACTTGATTTTTGGGAGAAGACAGTTACACTACATGTTCCTGATAGACCGGTAAAATTTTATCAGGGGGGATAGCATTGTAGCGCCTCACAATTTGGTATCAGTTATACAAGCATTTAAGCTACTTCGAAAGAGAAACAAGGGTTATTTGGTGTTAGGGATATGCCCTATACCCAACTTGTGGATGGGCTATATGTACACGTATTTGTAATATTTTCATTAATTAATAAAATGGCAATCTTTATTATACGTGTCTTACATAACTTATATGAATCATCAACACTGTAATAAAGCTCTTGGAGTAATAAGACGATGGCTTCCACGCCTTATGAGAATCATTACTCTTAAATATTCCTAGTCATAGTTTTGTGAATAATCTGGGCGTTCACAAAGCGGAGAGACTAGCATGATGATATGATCCGCTCTTCAGTGGGGTACCCGATCTCATAGGCTTCTAGCGGAGATCCGTTCGCTTGGTGTATCACATGGATGCATGAGTTGCTCGTGTCCATCGAACTGACCGCCAAAAGTTTTCATATAGAGTGTTTATCCCATGTGTCTGTGAGAACTTTCATGTATCGATTATATGAATACTCCTTAGACTTGAGGTCTTTACAATCTTAAGTGTGGATCAAATAACTTTGACATTCTCCTTCCCCGGTTTAAAAGAACCGGTCATAAGGGTATGATTGGGTCATTTTTTTGAAACACATGAAGTTTGTAAAGATACAACAGAGAATCACCACTCTCTCGGATAATATTTTCTTATAAGAGTAGTATTCCAGTTCGCGGGTTGATATGTGTGATCAGTGCTTGAGACTGTGGCCACAACGGAAGAATCATGTGAGATTCTTGGGTTAGCACGATTCATGACACTATCAACATCATACCTTTGACCATATGGGTAGACACTTTCCGTACCCTAGGTCAATAGGTGGTGATACAGTGAGGCGAGGGACCGTATCATATATAAATCGCATACAGAATGGGTATATATATCTTTCCTTCTCATTTGGGGGCCTTGGCATGTTGCTAGATGTCAACCTTGGTCATTGAAATCGAACGACCATCTGATCGGAGGATAATTTATGTTCGATTAAATTATCACGATTCATTTCATGTCCAACTTGAGGAGAACCCAAAAGGTCACACACAACAAAGTCAAAATCAATGGTTAACAGTGCATAGTACATATTTAACAGCATATATGATTGCTGTAGGAATTGTTCATAAATGGTTCAATATGAACAAATCATTTATGAGGTTCCATAGCGGCTTAGAGATTGGTGAATGACGATAGGGGCACTTTGGGAATTGGAATTCAAAAAAAATACTATTTACATGAATAGTACCGCGTGAAAAGTACCACGTGAATAGTTATTTTTTTTTTTGTTATTTTTGTTATTTGTTTTGAATTCCAATTCGGCCCAAACTCTTATTAGGGTTTTATAATATCATTAAACCACCAAATTAAGATCCAATGGCTAAGATTAAATTGGCTTTTATCCCACATCGGATTCTTAATTAATTTTGTTATCTTTGGAGCACTATATAAACCCAAAGAATTCTTCACAAATTTTTGCACCAAACCTTTCAAATCTTGGGTTTATATAAGTGAGCAACTCTAAAGTTTAAAGAGTAAGCCACTGATTTTGAGGATCCTTAAGTCTAATTGACTAGAGGAACCTCGATTTAAAAGTTTTGAGGTATTTGCCTAGGCTAACACCAAGGGCAAAATATCCGTGCACTCAAGGCGTAGTCTTACCGTTGAGTTTTGGCTTTGGTGTGTGCATCTTTGGAGGCCACACACTTGGGTGGCTCTTTGGAACGTGGAAGAGCTTGCTGAGTTCGAGGAAAGCTTGTAGATTGGAGGGAGTGTTAGAAAATTATGACCCACATCGTCACTATTTGTAAAAGACATTGTGGTTTTTGTACAAATTAACTATGTAGCAATGGAAATTGCATTTTATCATTTTGTAATTTGATTACATAAATATATAAATGATAAAAGTCATTATGATTAGTTCCGGATTGCAAGATATGAGACAGTATCAATCCATAACGGTTTAATCATTAAATATCCCTAGTCGTAGTATTATCGAGACTGGACATCGATAATGCGGAATAGACTAGTATTGTACTTGTGCGTGTTATGGAAGCGTAACAACATAGTTCTCATATATTAAAGTATTGGATACTTATGCAAGTGTGATAGGAGATTGTGTTTACCGATGGTACGGAAACAGCTTCACTCTGGATAGACCCCGCGGAATCCCATTGGTAGTATGACTATGTGTCTTTGGGAATCCGTATCGGGGTAGGTGTATTTGGTCTTAACCTGAGACTTGCATCGCTAGTATTTGCGATAATCAATACGCTTTGGTTTGGTTGTCCAGGACTTTAACAGGTTCTGTGTACGCCTCTTCTGGGTTTATTGAGAATCATAGTGTATTGGGTGTGATGTCAAGATGGAAGTATCACTTCAGTCATATGGAGACGATGATCATGCAGGGATACAGAACTGGTACTCTAATTGGTTGCAACCATCGGGATAATATGACATGGTCATGATTATCCGATTAAAGAGACTAGTTGCTTATAATCCGATATATGCTTCGTACGGGGCAGACACTATTCCAGCCCCAGGTCTTGCATGTGACATCTGATATTGGATCGCAATATGTAATACTACGTATACTACGCCTAACAAAAATTATATATATTCCTTTAAGAATATTTCTGGAGAATTGGGTAGGCACGGTGCTTTGCTAAAAGCCAACCATGTCTCGTAAATCGGTAAAAATGTAGTACGAGGTACGTACGTGTTCGGATAGTCCGACGATCGGATTTACTGCCAACATATCGAGGGATCTCATGGGTCGCTTCCCGAAGATTCACCGATGACGTATGATTCGAGCATAATTAATCTGGGATTAATTACAGAGAGATTTTATCTAGGATAAAATACTATTTGAAGAGAGAGAATGATTAATTTGGAATTAATCAATAAAATAATATATTCGATTTATTAAACGAAATTAGATTTCGACGCAGAATTAAAATTGGATTTTAATTCGGGCAAACGAATTATTTTAGAATTAATTCGCGAGCGACGTGAATAGTAATTTTGCTTGGCTTAATTATTTAATTAATTTTGATTTAATTACGTCGCAATGGAAAATTCGTTAATTCGGAATTAGCGAACCCGAGCCCGGGATGTGTCGCGGGCCCGCTCAGATTTTGAATCAAGTGGGGCCCACATGTCACATAACTTGTCACATCACTTGTCACTTTAATTACTTTTTGGTGATGGGTTTTGGTGAAGGAATGATGGTAACTTGTATGACACATTTGTGTGTAATGATGGGAATGACTTTTACCAAATTTTTAGATTTGGTATATCATTTGATTTTTGAAATCAATTAACAAAAGTCATTCACTCCCTCTCTCTCTCATTAACGGTTTCAACAAAGAAAAACATTATCCCTCTCTTTTGCTCTCATTGCCGAGAGTTACAAGGAAGAAGATAGAAAATTTGTTGCAAATTTTCTAAGTGCTAGCACACACAAGGGATCATTCAAGGTGATAGGGAAACCAACCTTTGAGCTTGGAATCACCATTAAAGCTTAGAGCTTGGATTACATCCCCAAAGGAGACCGAAAGTTGGAGGATCAAATTTTTGTGTTTGACGCATCCAATATCCGATCAAAGTAAGTTTAATTCCGCTATTCTTACTTTCGTATTCGCATTATTTCATTGCTTTATATGATCTTGGGAATGCCTTAGAAACCAACAATGGTATCAGAGCCTAATGAGCATGAAATATACTTAGGGTTTATATACTAAAATTTGGGTAAATTTGATTTGAGCATGTTTTAATCAAATTGTTTGTTTGAGTATGCTTGTATGTTAATAACTTTGAGTTATGCATGATCAATTTGTAGAAACATTAATTGGATTAATTTTGCCCAAATTGCTAGGCTTGGCCGAATGCTTCATAACCCTAATGTCATGGTATTTTTCGTTCTTTTGATCATTGGATGAGTTTAAAGACTTGGGATAAATTGATTAATGATTTAATTGGATTGAAATCGAAATCGGTTTTTAAAATCCCTCAATGCCGTGAGATTCAAAGCATGTAAATGAGATGATTTTTGTTTCAATAATGTTGGACATGTATTGATGATGAATAAACATGATTAATTAATTAGATTAGTATTTCAGAAATGTTAATTTAAATAAGTTAATCATGGCTAATCACTTTAATTAATTAAATCATGATATTTGGAATATTAAAATTTAATTAGTTGGGCTTAATTTAGAATTGGGCTTAAAATGTTGTATCTGGGCCTAATGGGCTTGGTTGGGCCAAGTTGGTTTAGGTCAATTGGATTGGATCCAAATTGGGCCTAAATCATTCAATTAAGTCCAAATATGAAAAATGGGCATTTTTATGTTTAATTGGGCCTAATGGGCCGAAATTGGTTTCTTGGCAAATATGGTGATTCCTTAATTGGGCTTTAGTATTTGGGTTTGACCCATATTGACCTAAGTCCATGCCTTAAGAAATTAATTAAAAGCCCATTGGACTTTAATTAAACGACATTGGATGTTAATTGGGCTTTGAGACCCATTTGGATTAGATTTGGAATCTAAGTCGTAAATGCGCATTAAAAGTGTAGTTATTTAATTTGGAATTAAATAAAGAATTAGTATTGAATACGAATTAAATTAGATTTAAATTGTAGTTCGATATAATTCAAGAATTCGTACTTTGAGTACTTATTCTTAATCGAGTTGGACTCGAGCAAATCAAATCGTTGTTTGAACATTGGATGATCACATTATTCAAAGATTAATTAATTGGATTAGATTGATTGATTAACATGCTTTATGTGAATACATGGATGGTTGAATGAATAATGTATATCAGATGGATATTAGAAGGGAAGGGCAATTTTGGAAATTGTGTAAATTTAGAATTTATTAAATTGGACCTGCGTGTCCAGCCTTATCTCTCGATTCTTTGTAATTCTCTCTCACCTAATTCCCCTCAATGTTAATTAGGTTTCGTTTTATTGTATTATGTAATTGGGTAGAAGTTAGAATAGTGCTAGCCGGGGAGAGGAAATGAAGTGATTTGTTCTAGGAACAATCTGTGAGATATCCGCCGCATATCATTATTAATTATTTCCGCACCTTATTATGCTTTTAGAATGCATGCTTAAGGGTATATGATGAGACCTAACAAAGATAATAAATGTGTTGCCAATTTACGCGAAAAAACCCTCAATAAATATTAAGTGTTTTCCTTCCATTGAGTGATTCTTACTCAAGATCCAAGATTGGCACTGGTTTGTTGGCCAAAGTTAAGACATTTGTCCATCGCGGATGTTTTGAATCATGAAGGCTTTGTTCCATATCGTATGTCTTGTCCAATTTGTGATTTGTTGGCCAAAGTCAAGATCACTTCTTGTCCATCGACATCGATTACGAAGCTTTCCAAAGTCAATGGGTTCCGCTTAACTGGAATCATTAAGCTTGTTGTGCCAACCAAGGCTTAGTTGATTCAGAGGAAAAGGTTAGGAAAATATATTGGATATATTGGCAATATATTGTATATATGTTTCGGAATTGAGGTCCACCTACCGGATCTAGGAATTGGATGAGATCCAATTGATCTTAGAGATCTCCCTAGTTAAATATCATACAGCTTGTTGGCCAAAGTCAAGGTTGGTGTTATTTAACAGGATCCTAGCCCACTAGGAAAAACTAGGTTTCCCGAGTACTCAACAGAGGGTTAGAGGCTCACCGAAAAATAGTGGGAGGCTAGTATTGAATTTGCAATTTCGTTCAAATACTTAGCTTTACGCGCTTTCAAATTATTTCGTCAATTAAATTTATTAGTTGGACTAATATTCATTATTTTTCTTGTAACAGTTAGACTGTACCCATATATCGTTAATCGAATAGTTTGACTATTGCGGTTAAGATGACAGGAAAGTTAAGCATTAGGGATATTGTCATGGGCGATAATGTCTTTAATGGCACAAACTTTCAAGACTGGGATATGAATCTCAGAATTATTCTGGGATCCGAGAAGTTACTCTATACTATAGAGAGACCTCTTGGGCCTAAGCCCCGACCTGATCAGTTACTTGAGCAAGAACTTTGGAAGACTCATAGAGATGACAACGTGACTTCTTAATCGGTAATGCTTATTGCTATGACTCCGCAATTCCGTCATCAAAACAAGGGATTGGATCCCTATGAGATGATGGCGAAGTTGCATGATCTTCACCGATCTAATCTTAGATCGCAAAGATATGAGTTGTAGAAGAAGCTCTTCCGCGCTCGCATGTCAGAGGGTACGTCTGTTGAGCACCATGTGTCACAGATGATTGCTGACATTAAGCAGCTCAGACAGATGGGCATCGTCTTCGAGGCTGAGACTTCAGTGGATTTGATCCTACAATCTCTCCCCGACACTTGGAGTGGGTTCATCATGAATTACAACATGTTGAACCAAGACCAAACTCTTGGAGAGTTGATGTCCACTCTGCGCGAAGCAGAAAAAGAGCTCCTTAAGGGCAAGAAGCGCGAGGCGCAATTTGCTTCAACATCTCAGACTCCGAAGGCTTGGCCCAAGGCGACTGGAGGTGTAAAGAAGAAGAAGCATAAGAAGAAGGGCAAGGCCAAATCGTCAAAAGGTTCTGGGAAACCTAAGGATAAATCCCAAGATGTATGTCTACAGTGCGGGAAGCGGGGTCACTGGAAGCGTGACTGCCGCGAGTATAGGGCACACATGAAGGAAATCAAAGCGGGCAAGGCACCAGCTTCAGGTATGTTTGTTATAGAAATAAACATGTCTACTACTAGTTTTAAAAAATGGATTTTTGATTCTGGTTGTGGAACTCATATATGTACTGATGTGCAGGATCTGCAGATTAGTAGGAGACTGGCCCCAGGAGAGATTGACCTCCGCGTTGGAAATGGGACACGAGTTGCCGTTTTGGCCGTTGGCACTTTTGTTTTGGAACTGCCCTCGGGGCATGTACTTAAACTTACAGACTGTTATTATGAACCTATTTTGACTAGGAATATTATTTCTGTATCTATGTTAGCCCAATGTGGGTATACTTTTGTATTTAGAAACATTAGGTGTTTTATGTATAAAAATGATATGGAAATTTGCACTGCTGATGTAAATAATGGTCTTTATATTTTGAATATGAATCAATCTCAAACATATAATGTAACAAACAAAAGGCTTAAAATAAGTGACAAAGATGAAACTTATATGTGGCATTGTCATATGGGACACATAAACAAGATACGTATATCCACACTTTCGAAGAGTGGGTACTTGGACAGATTTGATCCAAATTCATATAACGTCTGTGAATCTTGTTTATTAGGCAAGATGCCTAAATCACCTTTTAGCGTTAAAGGTGCACGTGCCACCGAACTGTTAGCCTTTGTTCATAGTGACGTTTGTGGGCCCATGTCTAGCCACACTAGAGGTGGATAGAATACTTCGTAACCTTTACGGATGATGCATCGCGTTATGGTTATGTGTATCTTATGAGACACAAGTCGGAAACTTTTGAGAAATTCAAAGAGTTTCGACACGAAGTAGAAAAACAGACCGGCAAAAGTATTAAGACATTACGGTCGGACCGTGGTGGCGAATACTTAAACAATGAGTTTCTTGAATACTTGAAAGAATATGGTATTCTTTCGCAGTGGACTCCTCCCGGAACACCATAATTAAACGGTGTGTCCGAACGGAGAAACCGAACTTTGTTAGACATGGTAAGGTCTATGATGAGTCGCACAGAGCTATCAATTTCCTTCTGGGGATATGCATTGAACAATGCAATACTTATTTTGAATAAGGTTCCGTCAAAGTCTGTTCAACAAACTCCGTATGAAATATGGACAGGAAAGAAACTGGGTTTCTCATTCCTGAAGATTTGGGGTTGTTGGGCATACGTCAAACGTTTGGAATGTACCAAACTTGAACCCAAATCAGATAAATGCCTATTTGTAGGATATCCTAGGGAAACCAAAGGATATTACTTCTATCACGCACAAGAGAACAAAGTATTTGTTGCTCTACATGCGGTTTTCCTTGAGAAGGAATTCCTAAATGCAGTGATAAGTGGGAGGAAAGTAGAACTCGATGAAAATCAGAGTGATACTGTTCCTGGCACAGAATCATTAATGGAACATGAACAGTCCATCAGGGATGAGACTGTACCACAATCTTTGAATACACAAGAACCGCGTAGGTCGGAGAGAGTCAGAAAACAACCTGAGAGGTATGGGTTTCTGATCTCACCTCATGTGGATATTAATCTTATTTAGGAAGATGAGCCAGCTACGTATGAGGAAGCGATACAAGGTATCGACTCCGGTTTATGACAAGATGTCATGAATTCCGAAATGGATTCCATCTACACCAACCAAGTTTAGACACTAGTTGATGCACCAGAAGGCGTAAAGCCTATTGGTTGCAAATGGGTCTTCAAGAAGAAGACTGACATTGATGGCAACGTACAAATATACAAAGCTAGGCTTGTAGCGAAAGGGTATCGTCAACGACATGGTGTCGATTACGACGAAACTTTTTCACCCATTTCCATGATTAAATCCATTCGGATAATGCTTGCTATTGCTGCACATTTCGATTACGAGATATGGCATATGGACGTCAAAACCACATTTCTTAACGGAAACCTTTTGGAGGATGTTTATATGCAACAGCCTGACGGTTTTGTCGTACCAAAACTTACAAACAAGGTTTGTAAGTTAAATCGATCCATTTAAGGATTGAAGCAAGCATCGCGTTCTTGGAACCAACGTTTTGATGAGATCATAAAAGAATATGATTTCGTTCAAAACGAGGATGATCCTTGTGTATATAAGAAGGTTAGTGGGAGCGCACTGACATTCATTGTCCTTTACGTTGATGATGTATTGCTTATTGGCATCGGGATTTGTAGGCATTGCATTTTCGCATATTAGCCCGATGATGAGTCTCGTATGGAGACACTACCTCTTTAGTTGTGAAAGCTGCGGGAAACGGACGTTGGAAGGGTAAGTTGAGAATTAGTATTTTGTCAGATTTAACTCGCTTGTTTCGCTTCGGGTTCGCTTGTTGGACCTCTGTTTTAAAACACACCAAACCCATTAAATCACATCCAAAATAATTAAACCCATTAAAACAAATCTCACATTAAATAATTAAAATATTTAAAACACATCTCACAAATTAAATAATTAAAACCAATTAAAATTAAACTTAAATTAAATTAAATCACATTCACCAATTAAATTGAACTTGAAATTAAATTAAATTAAATTCCTAATTTAAATAAAACACATTCCTAATTTAAATAATTCACCACCTAAATTACATAATGTCTTGCCTTAAATAATTAAAATTAAATACACACATAAATTAATTGATTTTTGTTTCCTTTCAAAACCATGCAAACCCTACATTCCCTCTCTATATAAACTACACAAACTAAACCCTACCTTCCTCTCTCATTCACTCCTAATACACGACAACTCACAAAAAAAAAAGATAAAAAAGACAAACCCTAAATCTCTCTTGGCCTCTCTCCCTCACGGCCAAAAACAGCAAATCATAAAACCCTATTCCCCCAACACATTCAGGAAAATCATAAAATACAACAAAAAGCAACACCCTCACGGACCACAAACGATCATCACTCTATTATCCCACCCCTCGGCAACTCTCTCTCTTCTCTCATAACTAAGACAATTCACGGCCAAAAAACCAGAAACCCTAATCTTCATCTTCCTCACAGCCCTCATCCCTCACGCATAAGCAGTCATCAGCCAGCCCCCTTCACGCCTATCGCTCAGCCCTCCACGTTGACTACCCTCACCGCATCAATCAACTGCCCCTAACGCTCGGCAACCAACCTCACAGCCCCCCTTGGCCTCAAGCACATAGCCATTACGCCCCTGCCACCTTGCCTATTAACCTCACAAAGCCCACTAACCTTCATTGACCTCACCTTCCACTAGCCACAAAGCCACGTAACCAAACCAATAGCACACAGCTCTTCACGCCTAAAATAAAAAACTACCCTTCACGCACCAAAAGTCCACTCAGTTCACGCCTCTCCTTCACAATCTGCCTTCATTCACGCCTCACAAACTGCCATCAATACATCCTTCATTCACGCCATAAACTGCCACCAATCTGCCTTCATTCACACGTTAAATAACAGCCCTCTAACCAGCCTAAAATTAGCCTCACAACAGCCCATAATTCTGCCTCGAAATAACCCTCAAATTGCCGTGAAAACTGTCCCAAACATCACCAAAATTCTGTCCCCAAAAACTGCACCAAATCAGTCCCTAAACTGTCTTGAAATTTCCCTGAATTAACCCAGAAACTGCCCAGCAAAACTGTCCAGAATAAGCCTTAAAACAGTCCAGAAAACACACCCCAAAACAGTGACGAAAACTACCCAAAACAGTCCCCGAAACACCCAGAACAGTAGCCTTAATGGACCTAAAATAGTGATCAGAAAATACACCCGAAACAGCAGCAAATCAGTGAGTGAAAACAGCAGCCCGAATGGCAAAACAGCAAGGAAAGACGTTGAGTAGACAAATCGAAAAAGCATCGGATCAATCACCCTTCCAACAGACGTGTAACGCAATTTCTTGGACGACAAAAGAGGTTAGACCTGAGGGCACCTTTTTACTTATCTTCTCTTGTTTTGTTTTATTTATTTTAAAATATTATTGCATGAGAGTTGTTTGAAGCATGATGTGATTGTTGGATGAGCGGGATATGTGTTCCCCTTTTGTGGTATATCGGATGGAAACCCGGACGTAAATTCCATAGCCGATTCCGAATGGACGGTTAGTATGGTCTGCACTATGGATACAATGCCACGTACCACTTAAGATACACATATCTCGTCTCATCCAAATTTGTATTTGAGCATGTGATAGTTCCTAGGTTGTTTTATTTATAATTTAAGCATGATTTAGTTTAGTTTGTTTTATTTGTTAAAGCATATTTAGGTTGTTCTTTATGCATGTTATTAGTTTATGATGTGCTTGGGTAATGATTTATACATGTTGATTTGATGGTTTAATATGCTCGTTGTGTTACATTGTGTGGAGTTATTTAGATGAAAGCATGATTAGATCTAAATACCTTTGAGCATGATTATTGAGTAGACTTGGTTGATTCATTGCACAAATTATATCATCACAAGTGACATAAGTAAGAGACCATTCCGAACCCAACGGTTTGAGGTCTTCCCTTACGAGGGGTGAGTGCGGCCTTAAATCTTTGTCCCGGTTCACACCGGGTGGCGACTCCATGTTATTTCGTACTTCCCAACTAGGCCGTGAGCCTAGAACAGCGTCGCCCAGGTTCTGTTGTCTACAGTCTGGCGACTCCACTGGGGATATTTTGAGTTGGCCCCGAAATCATGTCTTATGATGTGTTTGGATTTGTGATTTAATCAACCGTGTCTACAGTGGGTTGAAGGGGTTTAGTTAAAGGCATTGTCAGGGAGAGCCTTCGTCAGTGAGAGCCTTTGTCCGCACTCCCGTAAACCCACATGTGAACATTAGTTGTAGAACTAGTAGAAATTATTTTTTTTATGTTGATGTTTTGGACCGTCGTTATTTGGATCCAGTTGGACCTTTTGTCAAAAGATGTGAACTTGTTGGGCCATTTAAACTGGGACGAGTTCGTGTCCTTTGACAGTTGGGCCAGAAGCTTCTAAAATGTCGGTGGGCCATTTTATGTTTGGGCCTCTTATCATTTGAAGTTGTTTAGCCATGTTATCGCAAAGTGTAAACCTGTTGGGCCTTTTCAACTGGGACAAGTTTGCACCGCACAATAGTATGATTGAATACTTTAAAATGATAATGGGCCAACTAGTGTAAAAATTCTTAAATGGGCTTATATATTACATACATTACACGTATCTCATGCATCTCATGCATACATGCATCATGTTAACCCTGTGTCTTAAAAGCCATCATAGATATCTGTTGGGTTAGAGAAGAAAAAAAGGTTTGTCAAGAGGAGTTTAGTAAACATGGATTGCGGGGAAAAGGAAATTGAGAAACAGAAAACCTTACAGTAAGGATAGAAAGACCATTGGGGGGGCCTTAAAAAAAAAGAGAGAAAAGAAAAAAAGAGAGGGAAAGGAAAAAGGAAAAAGAAAAAAAAAGAAAAAAAAGAAAAAAAAAGAGAAAAAAAGAAAAAAAAACTTTGTTTGTTTTTAGTCCTTGATAGTTAAACATAAGTCCGATGATGAAATTGATTGCTTTAGAGTGAAACTTTAGAAACGATAAACTCTTGATGTGCTTTTATCTGATGCTTTGAGTAATTGATCTATGTTAGACTCGTAAGCACTTAATTATAGGTTCTTAGCGGTGAAAACCTGAGTAGTTGGCAAGATGACTAGTTGAAAAAGATTGTAGGTCGGTGAATGACCGTTTGCTTAGATGTCTATCCTGACTTGCTTGTGTTATGACGTGTGGTATGGTTGAAAAAAAAAAAGTCTCTAAAGAAAAGAATTAAACCACCTATAACCGATAAGCGTGAAGCTACCCATGGGCGAGTATTAGGACCACCATGAGGAGATATACTACCTTAAAGGGTAGGTGTGTTGAAAAAAAAAAAGAAAAAAAAAAGTTCAAAAAAAAAAAAATGAGAGACAAAGGAAAAAGAGATAAAGCCATACTACATTGAGCATGGAAAAGCAATTACGGAATATAATTGAGACATCTAGGTTGGTTTGACCCACCGATCCCGATTTTTGAAACGAAATCATCGAGTTGGCTTGCTTAAGGATCAAGCTGTGAAAGAACCTTTGCATACACACACTTTGAGACTAGCATAGATAGTTTATTTAAAAACTCAGATTTGAGTTGCATTGAGTGTTTTGAATGTTCTCTGGTTTCATTACTGGACATTCCTTGAGGACGATAATATGTATAACTATTGGGACTATTTCGTAGCATGTGATATAGTATGATGATATGGAAGGCCCCACCATGTGGTTCATCTTGACTAAATGCAAACAGCGGAGAATAGAAAGCTAAATCAAGACTGGGAGCAACCAGTCTACCACCTCGTGAATCAGGGACATAACAAGAAATTGAGCCATGAGACCAGAGAGAATACTGTGCAATCACTTGGAGAACTGGCGGAAGACCTAACCCAACGGAATAGGAAATTCATTCATGCATGCATGCATACACGTAACATATTTTGCATTCTTTTTTGTGTTTGTTTTACTTTGTATTCACAGGTTTTGAAGAAGAAAAAGTAAAGCGGCAAAGACAAGCCAATCAGAAGCAGCGACAATACAGTCCGTTTCAGAAATGAATCAGTTTTGGGGATGAATCCAAGGGTTGAGGCCCATATCAGTCAGTTTCGGGGATGAGTCCCGGGGTTGAGGCCCATATCAGTTTCAGTCTTGGGGATGAGTCCCAGGGGTGAGGCCCATATCAGTATCAGTTTGGGGCGAGGCCTACATCACTCTGGGGGTGAGGCCCACATCGTTATCAGAATCAGTCTTGTCGGGTATGGCACTCTAGGGGCGAGGCCCATATCATTATCAGTATCAGTGTTGCCAGGTATGTCACTCTGGGGGCGAGGCCCACATTAGTTCAGTATCAGTCTTGCAGGGTATGACACTTTAGGGGCGAGACCCACATCGTTATCAGAATCAGTCTTGTCGGGTATGGCACTCTGGGGACAAAGCCCACACCTTTATCAGAATCAGTCTTGCCGGGTATGGCACTCTGGGGGCGAGGCCCATATTAGCATCAATAGCAGTTCTGTCGGGTATGGCACTCTAGGGGCGAGGCCCACATTAGTTCAGAATCTATCTGGCCGAGTATGGCACTCTGAGGGCGAGGCCCACTTTAGTTCAGTATCAGTTTTGCCGAGAATGGTAATTCGAGAATGGAGTAAGGTCCGAGGATGAACAAAACGAGAATGGTAATCGGAGAATGGAGTAGTGTTCAAGCATGGACAAGCCGAGAATGGAAATATGAGAATGAAGTAGAGTTCGAGAATGAACAAGCCGAGAATGACGATCCGAGAATGAAGCAGAGTTCGAGAATGAACAAGTCGAGAATGGCACTCCGAGAATGGAAACACAGTTCGGGAATGAACAAGCCGTGAATGGCACTCCAAGAATGGAAAAACAGTTTGGGAATGAACAAGTCGGGAGTCTTGCCAGGTATGGCACTCCGGGTACGGAGACATCAGTATCAGTTTTGCCAGGTACGGAACTCCGGGTATGGAGATATCAGATCAGTTTTTCCAGGTACGTCACTCCGGGTAGGGAGACATCAGGTCAGTTTTGCCAGGTACGACACTCCGGGTATGGAGACATCAGAACAGTTTTCCAGGTACGGCACTCCAGGTATGGAGATATCAGATCAGCCAGGTACGGCACTCCGAGTATGAAGACATCAGATCAGTTCTGCCAGATATAGCATTCTGGGGGCGAGGCCCACATAGCATCAGATCAGTTTCTGCCGGTTATGGCATTCTGGGGGGAAGGCCCACATAGCATCAGATCAGTTTCTACCGGGTATGGCATTCTGGGGGCGAGGCCCACATCACATCAGATCAGTTCTGCCGGGAATGACACTCCGAGAATGGAGATATAGTCCGGGAATGGACAGCTCAAGAATGAGCACGCCGAGAATGGCACGCCGGGAATGGCACTCCGAGAATGGATATATAGTCCAGGAATGGACAGCTCGAGAATGAGCACGCCGAGAATGGCACTCTGAGAATGAAAGATCAGCATCAGCATCAGTTTGGCCGGGTATGGCACTCTGGGGGGAGGCCCACATCATCATCAGTATCAGTTTTTCCGGGTATGACACTCCAGGTATGGAGACATCAGTTTCAGTTTTGCCGAGTATGGAGACATCAGATCAGTTTTGCCGAGTATGGCACTCCGGGTATGGAGACACATCATCATCAGCAGTTTTGGGGATGCGTCCAAGGGTCGATGACCCACTACATCATCATTTTGAGGGCGAGGTCCCTATTATCAGCGGTATTGGGATGCGTCCCAAGGTCGAGGTGCCCAGGGTCGAGGTGCCCCCGTTGTCGGTTGTAGTTCCGGGTCGAGGTGCCCAGGGTCGAGGTGCCTACTACATCATCAGTTCGAGGGTGAGGTCTCTATTGTCAGCGGTGTTGGGTCGAGGTGCCCAGGGTCGAGGTGCCCCCGTCGTCGGTTGTAGTTCCGTGTCGAGGTGCCCAGGGTCAAGGTGCCCACTACATCATCAGTTCAAGGGTGAGGTCCCTATTGTCAGCGGTGTTGGGGTAAGGTGCCCAGGGTCGAGGTGCCCCCGTTGTCGGTTGTAGTTCCGGATCGAGGTGCCCACTACATCATCATTTTCGGGATGCGTCCCAGGGTCGAGGCCCCCGTTGTCGGTTGCAGTTATTGGGATGCGTCCCAGGGTCGAGGCCCACTACATCTTTGGTTTTTGGGATGCGTCCCAGGGTCGAGGCCCAGTTTGTCAGCGGTATTGGGATGCGTCCCAGGGTCGAGGCCCCCGTTGTCGGTTGCAGTTATTGGGATGCGTCCCAGGATCGAGGTCCACTGCATCATCAGCTCGACAGAGCAGCATGCAAGTCAGGTGGCAGCTGGCGAGCCAGGTAAGTAAAAATGCATTGCATAACTTTGATAGGATTGTTCAAAGTCACACACTGCACAAGTCCCATCAAAGTGGGGGCATTGCATTTTCGCATATTAGCCCGATGATGAGTCTTGTATGGAGACACTACCTCTTTAGTTGTGAAAGCTGCGGGAAACGGACGTTGGAAGGGTAAAGTTGAGAATTAGTATTTTGTCAGATTTAACTCGCTTGTTTCGCTTCGGGTTCGCTTGTTGGACCTCTGTTTTAAAACACACCAAACCCATTAAATCACATCCAAAAATAATTAAACCTATTAAAACAAATCTCACAAATTAAATAATTAAAATATTTAAAACACATCTCACAAATTAAATAATTAAAACCAATTAAAATTAAACTTAAATTAAATTAAATCACATTCACCAATTAATTGAACTTGAAATTAAATTAAATTAAATTCCTAATTTAAATAAAACACATTCCTAATTTAAATAATTCACCACCTAAATTACATAATGTCTTGCCTTAAATAATTAAAATTAAATACACATATAAATTAATGATTTTTGTTTCCTTTCAAAACCATGCAAACCCTACATTCCCTCTCTATATAAACTACACAAACTAAACCCTACCTTCCTCTCTCATTCACTCCTAATACACGGCAACTCACAAAAAAAAAAGATAAAAAAGACAAACCCTAAATCTCTCTTGGCCTCTCTCCCTTACGGCAAAAAACAGCAAATCATAAAACCCTATTCCCCCAACACATTCAGGAAAATCATAAAATACAACAAAAAGCAACACCCTCACGGACCACAAACGATCATCACTCTACTCTCCCACCCCTCGGCAACTCTCTCTCTTCTCTCATAACTAAGACAATTCACGGCCAAAAAACCAGAAACCCTAATCTTCATCTTCCTCACAGCCCTCATCCCTCACGCATAAGTAGTCATCAGCCAGCCCCCTTCACGCCTATCGCTCAGCCCTCCACATTGACTACCCTCACCGCATTAATCAACTGCCCCTAACGCTCGGCAACCAACCTCACAGCCCCCCTTGGCCTCAAGCACATAGCCATTACGCCCCTGCCACCTTGCCTATTAACCTCACAAAGCCCACTAACCTTCATTGACCTCACCTTCCACTAGCCACAAAGCCACGTAACCAAACCAATAGCACACAGCTCTTCACGCCTAAAATAAACAACTACCCTTCACGCACCAAAAGTCCACTCAGTTCACGCCTCTCCTTCACAATCTGCCTTCATTCACCCCTCACAAACTGCCATCAATACATCCTTCATTCACGCCATAAACTGCCACCAATCTGCCTTCATTCACACGTTAAATAACAGCCCTCTAACCAGCCTAAAATTAGCCTCACAACAGCCCATAATTCTGCCTCGAAATAACCCTCAAATTGCCGTGAAAACTGTCCCAAACATCACCAAAAATTCTGTCCCCAAAAACTGCACCAAATCAGTCCCTAAACTGTCCTGAAATTGCCCTGAATTAACCCAGAAACTGCCCAGCAAACTGTCCAGAATAAGCCTTAAAACAGTCCAGAAAACACACCCCAAAACAGTGACGAAAACTACCCAAAACAGTCCCCGAAACACCCAGAACAGTAGCCTTAATGGACCTAAAATAGTGATCAGAAAATACACCCGAAACAGCAGCAAATCGGAGTGAAAACAGCAGCCCGAATGGCAAAACAGCGAGGAAAGACGTTGAGTAGACAAATCGAAAAACCATCGGATCAATCACTCTTCCAACAGACGTGTAACGCACTTTCTTGGACGACAAAAGAGGTTAGACCTGAGGGCACCTTTTTACTTATCTTCTCTTGTTTTGTTTTATTTATTTTAAAATATTATTGCATGAGAGTCGTTTGAAGCATGATGTGATTGTTGGATGAGCGGGATATGTGTTCCCCTTTTGTGGTATATCGGATGGAAACCCGGACGTAAATTCCATAGCCGATTCCGAATGGACGGTAGTATGGTCTGCACTCGGGATACAATGCCACGTACCACTTAAGATACACATATCTCGTCTCATCCAAATTTGTATTTGAGCATGTGATAGTTCCTAGGTTGTTTTATTTATTAATTTAAGCATGATTTAGTTTAGTTTGTTATTTATTTGTTAAAGCATATTTATGTTGTTCTTTATGCATGTTATTAGTTTATGATGTGCTTGGGTAATGATTTATACATGTTGATTTGATGGTTAATATGCTCGTTGTGTTACATTGTGTGGAGTTATTGGATGAAAGCATGATTAGATCTAAATACCTTTGAGCATGATTATTGAGTAGACTTGGTTGATTCATTGCACAAATTATATCATCACAAGTGACATAAGTAAGGGACCATTCCGAACCCAACGGTTTGAGGTCTTCCCTTGCGAGGGGTGAGTGCGGCCTTAAATCTTTGTCCCGGTTCACACCGGGTGGCGACTCCATGTTATTTCGTACTTCCCAACTAGGCCGTGAGCCTAGAACAGCGTCGCCCAGGTTCTGTTGTCTACAACATTCCCATGTTAACGTTGGTGAAAGCTTGGCTTTCATTAAAATTCTCCATGAAGGATCTGGGAGAAGCAACCTTTATTCTTGGAATAAAGATCTACCGGGATAGATCTAGAAAGCTGTTTGGACTCTCACAGAGCACGTATATTGATAAAGTGTTGAAGAGATTCAACATGGATCATTCCAAGAGGGGACTGTTGTCAGTGTCACATGGCGTCACTCTATCTAAGTACATGTGTCCTAAAACTCAAGATAAGAGAGACAACATGATTCAGATACTGTTCGCCTCGGCAGTCGGATCGATCATGTATGCCATGATATGTACGTGACCTGATGTCTCGTATGCTTTGAGCATGTGTAGTCGCTATCAGGCCGATCAGGGTGATGGTCACTGGATGACGGTTAAAAATATCCTTAAGTATCTTAGACGAACTAAGGATGCTTTCTTAATCTATGGAGATGGAGAACTTGAGGTAACTGGGGATACCGATGCAAGTTTCCAAACTGATAAAGATGACTGTAAGTCACAATCCGGGTACGTATTTTGTTTGAACAACGGAGCAGTAAACTGGAAATCTTCCAAGTAGGAGACTGTTGCCGATTCAACAATAGAAGCAGAGTATATTGCCGCAGCTAAAGTAGCAAAAGAGGCAGTTTGGATCCGTAAATTCCTAATTGGATTAGGAGTAGTTTCGTTAGCAGCTGAGCCCGTTCCATTGTATTATGACAATAACGGGGCTATAGCGCAGGCTAAGGAACCGCGGTCTCATCACCGATCCAAGCATGTTCTTCGACGTTTCCATATGATTCGTGAGATCATAGATCGTGGCGATGTGAAGATCGAGAAGGTCGCATCAGAGGACAACATTGCAAATCCGCTGACGAAAGCTATTCCTCAGCAAAAGTTTGAGCGACACGTACATAGTTCAGGTATTAGATGCTTGAGTGACTGGCTATAGGCCAAGTGGGAGATTGTTAGACAATTATGACCCATAATGTCACTATTTGTAAAAGACATTGTGGTTTTTGTACAAATTAACTATGTAGCAATGGAAATTGTATTTTATCATTTTGTAATTTGATTACTTAAATATATAAATGATAAAAGTCCTTATGATTAGTTCCGGATTGCAAGATATGTGACAGTATCAATCCATAACGGTTTAATCATTAAATATCCCTAGTCGTAGTATTATCGAGACTGGACATCGATAATGCGGAATAGACTAGTATTGCACTTGTGCGTGTTATGGAAGCTTAACAACATAGTTCTCATATATTTAAGTATTGGATACTTATGCAAGTGTGATAGAAGATTGTGTTTACCGATGGTACGGAAACAGCTTCGCTCTGGATAGACCCCATGGAATCCCATTGGTAGTATGACTATGTGTCTATGGGAATCCGCATCAGGGTAGGTGTATTTGGTCTTAACCTGAGACTTGCATCGCTAGTACTTGCGACAATCAATACGGTTTGGTTTTGGTCATCCAGGACTTTAACAGGTTCTGTGTACGCCTCTTCTGGGTTTATTGAGAATCGTAGTGTATTGGGTGTGATGTCTGTTGGGATTTTTATGCCCGACAAGCAAATATGTTCGAAACATGATTGATTAATAAATTTGTGATTCTATTTTATTCCATGTATGCATTTTGATTTGCTTTATAAAATTCATGAAAATTCCGTGATTATTTATGTAGCTTTAAATTAAACATATATGTGCATGTAAAATGTTACATACATATATGCATGGATAAAATTTAAAGAGTAATAATCAAAATTTGTCCATGACTATTATTTGAAGTTGGGAATCTTCAAATCCAAAGTCATAAATACAGTTCATTCCATTATGAATGGTATAGTTATATCCAGACTATATTATGTAGAGACATAAAAAAAGGATGTGTTTTATCTAATAAGATTATATTGGACAGGACCAGATAAAATTGAAAAGTTCTAATAATTTTCGTTAAATAAAGAACATCAATTTTATCATAATGATGGTCATATATGTGATGATCTTAATTCATTGTATTTAGCAGACTCTTATATCATATTAATTTATTCTTTAATTTACTCGGTATGGTTTTGTATTTATTACATTTCGTAAACCTTGTATTTTGGGAATGAGTTGAATGAATAGCTGGGAATTGTGGGAACACAGGAACTGGGCGACACATGCTGTCCCGGGCTCGCGGCCCGGTCGGGAGTACGGAGTAGCCACGGGGGACTAAACCGGAGAATAATGGAGTCGCCACCCGGTGTGAACCGGGAAAAATGAGATTTAAGGCCGCACTCACCCCTCGCAAGGGAAGACCTCAAACCGTTGGGTTCGGAATGGTCCCTTACTTATGTCATTTGTAATGAAAGGATTTATGTAATAATTTAATCAAGTTTAAGTAACACTTATTTCCAAGAGTATCATGCTTCTAAATTCACATGCATACATCAACAAGTTCATCACAACATGCAACATCACATGGCAATCTCATGAACATTTCTCAATCATATGATAGGGAAACTAAGAACAACCTAATCATGCTTGAGTACTATCTCATGAACATATTAACCAAATAACATGCTAACAACCTAATCATGCTTGAATATCATCCCAAGAACACATCGAATGGGTGAATGCAGGAATACAAATAATATGATTGGCTACATAATGCAAGGGAGATCACCCAAAAAAGCAGTCGTGCATGAAATATGATGAGACAGACTTAGTTCAGTGTGCGCGCGTTCGTGTAGCGTTCGTAAACGCGTTCGAACGGTAAACAGAAGGTTCGCGTTCGTGTAGCGTTTGATAACGCATTCGAACGGATCCAGACCTGATGAAACAAAATGCATGCGTGTTCGAGTAGCGTTTGTAAAACGCGTTCGAATGGGAAACAGAAGGTTCACGGTCGTATAGCGTTCAAAAACGCGTTCGAACGGGAACAGACCTGATGCACAAAATGTGACGCAATACATACATAAAAAAGGCAAATAATGAAATACGAAGCGCGACGAAACATCGTAGCGAAGGATTTTAACCTCTCCAATTAGAGGACCTTTCATCGCACTTACTAAGCCCATGCGCGTATCTCAATGCATATAAAAATAAAGGCAATAACCTTAGACTTCATGTACCCGATTGAACAAATCTTACATTCAACCGAACACACATCAACCGGCGCGGCAAAGCATCGTGGTAAAGGGCTTTAACCCCTCCCCATAGGGGATCTTTCATTGCACTTACTAAGCCCATGCGCTCGATTGAATCATGCATACAAAGAATTAAGAACAATAATATCAAACTTAGTATGTCCGATTGAATGTATCTTGCATTCAACCGAACACACATCAACCGACGTGGAAAATCATCGTGGTAAAGGGTTTTAACTCCTCCAAATAGGGGACCTTTAATCCGACTTACTAAGCTCATGCGCTCGATTAATCATACATACAAAAGTAACATGCAGAATTCAAATAATGAAAATAAATAAATCAAAGCAACATAAAAAACAAAAGAATGTGACGTTTACTCAAGTGGTACATGGAGTTGTATCCCGAGTACAGATCATACTACCGTCCATTCGGAATCGGCTATGAAATTTATGTCCGGGTTTCCATCCTATATACCACAAGAGGCGACACATTTTCCATTTCATTCAAGCCACAACATGCATCCACAAACGACTCTCATGCGAATAGAATTCAATCAACAATAAAAAAAACGAATATAAACTAATGAGAAAAGTGCCCTCAGGTCTAACCTTTTAAATCACCTCTCGAATGTACGGCACACGATCATCGGAAGGGTGGATGCTCCGCAAATCTTCCGGTTCACTGGTTCACTGCTCTCGTTCGTTGTCTCACTGTTTGGAGTCGTCGTTCTCCGTCTTTTGCTGCTGCTTTTGACTCCGATTTGCTCCTGTTTTCCTGCTGTTTGGTCTCCGTTTCAGGTCTATTAGTGGACTGTTTTTTTGCGTTTTTTAGGGGGGTTTGGGTTGCTGTTTTTTATGTTACTACTTTTTAAGGTTTTCAGTGACTGTTTTGGGTAGTTTGTGGCTTATGGCAGTGGGCGCTTATGTGAGTGGTCTGAGCGGTTGTTAATTAATGTATGAATGTGAGCTAGGTTGAAGTGGCGAAGGGCTGAAGGGCGTGGGGTCTTGGCTGAAGCGTGAGGTGGCCTAAAGGGGCTGTTGATGGTGCCGTGAGTTTGTGAGTGTGAGGGGGATGATCTGTTTACGTTTTTGATTGTTTGGGTGATGTTCGAAGGTGATAGGCGAAGGCTCACGGGGTTGTGTGGTGAAGGTGGGATGTGTTGAGTGCTTATGAAGGTTAGGGTTTATTTTTTGGTCTTTGCCGTGTGTGTGGTCGTGAGAGAGAGAGAGGAATGGCTTTGGTTTAGTGTTGTTTATATAGGGAAGGGTTAGGGTTTCACCTTGCCTCACAAGGAATGGGATTTGGCATTAAAGAGAGGATTTGATTTGGTGTTGGACAAGGAAAGCAAGGGATTTGATTTGGTTTAGATTAGGAAGGTTGAATATTTGATTGGCTTGGTTTAGGAATACAATATTTTAAGTTAGGAATAATATATATTTGATTGAGAATATAATTGGTTGATTGATTTTAATTAGGCATGGCATCTTTTTTAATTTGGTATGTGATTTTTAGATTTGTTTTGATTTCACCATGTGTTAAATATGTGTTTTAAGTGGGCTTGGGCGTGTGGGCCAAGGTTTGGGCGAATTGGGCTTAATGTGAGGCTAGCAGCAAAACCAGAATTACCGACACCGTTCGAACGCCTCTTCGAACGCGGCACGAACGCCCGCAATCTGTTTGGAGTTCGAACGTATACACGAACGCAGCACGAACGAAAGCAGTGAACCTTGTTTATTCTGAATTTCCCCTTCCGATGTCCGTTTTCCGTGACCTCCGTGACTTAAAAGGTAGTGTCTCCAAATGAGACTCATCATAGGGACTTATGTGCAAAAAATGCAGTGCCTACAGTCGCCCCCACTTTGATGGGACTTGTGTAATGTGTAACAGTGACAATCCTATCAAAGTTATGCAATGCATTTTCACTTACCTGGCTCGCCAGCTGCCACTTGACTTACCATGTGTTGAGTTGAGTTGATTTGGTGGTGAGGTGCTGCGACCCCTGGTTCATTCCCGAACCGTGCTCCATTTTTAGAGCGCCATTTTCGGCATCTTTTGTGTGTGCTCCATTTCGGAGCGCCATTTCCGGCATTTGCTGTGTGTGTTCCATTTTGGAACGCCATTTTCGGCCTTTGCTTTGTGTGCTCCATTTTGGAACGCCATTTTCGGCCTTTGCTTTGTGTGCTCCATTTTGGAACGCCATTTTCGGCATCTGTTGTGAGTGCTCCATTTTGGAGTGCCATTTTCGGCGTCTGTTGTGAGTGCTCCATTTTGGAGTGCCATTTTCGGCGTCTGTTGTGAGTGCTCCATTTTGGAGTGCCATTTTCGGCGTCTGTTGTGTGTGCTCCATTTTGGAGTGCCATTTTCGGCGTCTGTTGTGAGTGCTCCATTTTGGAGTGCCATTTTCGGCGTCTGTTGTGAGTGCTCCATTTTGGAGTGCCATTTTCGAACCGTGCTGTGCGAGAATGTGGCTCATTTTTGAACCGTTATTTGATGAGATGGTCTTTGCCGCGACAAACCTGCGAACACAAAACAAACATTGCATGTACGTGATATGTATGCATGTATGCATGTATATGTATCATATTCCGATGGGTTAGGCCTTCCTTGGTCCATTTCCGAACCGTGCTCCATTTTCAGAGTGCCATTTTCAGCGAGATGAGATGATGGTCCATTTCGAACCGTGCTCCATTTTCGGAGTGCCCTTTTCGGTGAGATGTGATAATGGTCCATTTCTGAACCGTGCTCCATTTTCGGAGTGCCCTTTTCGGCGAGATCTGATAATGGTCCATTTCCGAACCGTTGCTGATGAGAGATGGTCCATTTCCGAACCATTACTGATATGAGAGTGGTTCATTTCCGAACCGTTGCTGATAAGAGAGTGGTCCATTTCCGAACCATTACTGATAAGAGTGTGGGCCTCGCCCCCAGAGTACTATACCCGGCAGAACTAATACTGAACCAATGTGGGCCTCGCCCCTAGAATGCCATACCCGGCAGAACTGATACTGATTCTGATGTGGGCCTCGGCCCTGGGACTCATCCCCAAAATTGAAACTGATGTGGGCCTCAGCCTATAAACCGATGCTGATACTGATGTGGGCCTCGGCCCTGGGACTCATCCCCAAAACTGAAACTGATGTGGGCCTCAGCCCCTAAACCGATGCTGATACTGATGTGGGCCTCGCCCCCAAGCTGATATTGATGTGGGCCTCGGCCCTAAACTGATATTGATGTGGGCCTCGGCCCTAAACTGATATTGATGTGGGCCTCGGCCCTGGGACTCATCCTCAAACTGTAACTGATGTGGGCCTCGGCCCTGGGACTCATCCCCAAACTGATGCTGATGTGGGCTTAAGCCCCCAAATTGATGCTGATGATGTGGGCCTCGCCCCCCAAACTGATACTGATTCATTTCTGAAACTGACTGTACTGTTGTTGCTTCCGAAGATTCCCCGTGTTCTAAACATCACTGAATTTCATAGTACTAGGGTTGAATGTTTTCTCAAATATACTCATGTTTCAGGTTGGAGGGAGAGACTCAGGCATGTAAACGAAATGCACGTCTTTATTATCATTTAAGAAATGGTTCGAACAGGTAAACCAAGTCAATGTGTATATTGAAAACGCAGGATCAAATAAACTAGGAGGAACAACTTCATCATTCACAGCATTGCCTTTTTTCTTGACCTACGGTTCTTCACTATCATCCCCTATCTCCATGTAAGAAGCTTGGTGGTTAAGGGTTTGGAGGACAAGGGTTTCGGGTAGGCCAGAGTTGATCATGTAGTTGGGTAGGGGATTTCTGTGTGCGTTGGGTTGTTCTCTTTCTGGGTCAGGTATTTTGTGGGAGTCAATGAGGTTTTGGATCTCATGCCTAAGGCGGGTGCAGTTATCAGTTTCGTGGCCTCTCCTCTGATGGAAGTGACAATACAAGCTTAGGTTAAGGTTGGGTGGTATAGGATCTGGAAGTGGTTTAGGCTCTAAGGGTTTTAGGAGTCCTTGTCCCTTCAACTTCTCAAGCACCTTAGATAACGGCTTCCCCAGGTTAGAGAAATACCGGTTCTTAATGGAAGCAACCTCGGCAGTAGCGGGCTTGGTCTCAGAAGGCCCCCCAAAGGTTCTTCTATTCTGGCCATAAAACTTTCTGTTTTCAGCCTATTCTTCCTCAATATCCATGACAGTTTCCCTCAACTGTCGAAAATCAGAAATCATCGAAGTCATCCTCCTTAGTTTACTATAAATAGAGGGCTTTGTGCCCTTGATAATCATCTTAATTTGGTCTTTCTCTGAAGGCCGAGTCTGCATTTTCAGAAGCTGGCTTCTCCAGCGATCCACATACTCTTTGAAACTTTCCTCTGGCTTCTGTTTAGTGTTCTCCAAATCACGGAGTGACAAGTCAACCTCTAAGTCTGTAACATACTGCTTCATAAAAGCATCAGCTAGTTCCCTCCAATCTTCCTTAACCTTCTTCTCAAGGCTATGATACCAAACCATAGGTGCCCCCTCGAGTGACATCACAAACATCTTTTGGACTTGGCGCTCTGATAGGCTCACTGAACTCATGACTGAGACATATTGCTGCAGATGGACTCTCGGATTCCCATTAAACTTTGCCATGTCGGGCATTTTAAACTGAGCTGGCAGCTGTTCTCCGAAGGTCATTGCCTCATAGTCTAACAACTCTTCGTCCTTACCCTTCATCTTACGGGTAACTATTTCAACCTGATCCCGAAGCTTCTGAAATTCCGCCTGAGACCCAATCACTTTACCTGTTGTATATTCTGCCATGTCATCATCAAAAGTGGGGATATCATCCCCCAACCCATTCGGAGCCTCCTCGCGCCTCACATTCTCAGAATTTCCCCCAGCACGGGGTACAACCATATTTGTCATGGCAGTAGTCAAGGCTTGCAACTGTTCAGTGACCTTGGCGAGACCGTTTTCCAACTGATCCATACGGGATACCTCAATATCTGATTCACTCATGTCTGTTCCCAGTATTCTGGTGAGTCTTCCCTTTTCCCTAACCCAACGGGAATCTTTGATGGCTTTCAGAACACAAGGCTTAACATGATGTATGTATGCATGGGATGCGTGAGATGCATGTAACATATATAACATACTAAATCACTAAAATTTTCAAACAAATCGGCCCGTTATCATTTTAGAAGCTTATGGGCTAACTGTCATAGGAGTGAACTCGTCCCAGTTTAAATGGCCCAACAAGTTCACATCTCATGGCAAGGAGCCCAACTAAATCCAAATGGTAATGTTCCGAACACAAGCACAAAGTGGCCCATCAACACTTAGAAGCCTTTGGCCCAATCGTCATGAAATACGTTCTTGTCCCAGTTTAAATGGCCCAACAAGCTCATATCCTATGACAAATGGTCCAAATGGATCCAAACGATGATGTTCCCAAACACAAGCATAGAAGAAAGATAATGCAAACATAGCGTAATAATTTCTACATAATGGCCCATCAACATTTCAGAAGCTTTGGGCCTAATAGTCATAAGGTACGAACTCGCCCCAGTTTAAATGGCCCAGTAAGTCCGCATTTCTGACAATAGTCCAACTGCATCCAAATGAGGATGGTCCATAAGCACATACTCAAGGAAATAATTGTTACTTTAGCCAACCCGGTCTATGGGTGGGTTAGCAAGAGTATAGACAAGGGCTCTCACCGGCGAATGATGGCCCACAACTAGGTCTCCCCACTCAAGGGTTCGAGCGACCAAGTGAGCGCACCCTTTTTTATACACTAAGGTACGTGCCAATGAGCTATGGTGTGTGACAGAATATCAAATGGATTTCCCGTTGTAGATTCCCCAGAGGGAAGGTGGAGTGAGGCTCACTTAAATACCCAAGCCTCTTAGGCTCTTATCGCTTGGTGTCAGGAATAAACAACGAGTCCTCTAAATTAGTCCATCACAATAGGCTACGAGTAGATGGCTATCTAGGTGCCTTCACAGCTTTTCCTTTTAGAGAGGTAGTGAGTGAAGGAAGACACCAAACCATTACCTAGCCTCAAAATGCCTTTGATTAAACCCCCATTTTATCCACTATAGACACGGTCAATTAGAACATAAATCCAAACATTACAAGACAATATTTCGGGGCCGATTCTCTCTACCCAGTGGAGTCGCCAGACTGTGGGAACACAGACACTGGGTGACGCATGCTGTCCCGGGCTCGCGGCCCGGTCGAGAGTACGGAGTAGCCACGGGGGACTAAACCGGATAATAATGGAGTCGCCACCCGGTGTGAACCGGGAAAATGAGATTTAAGGCCGCACTCACCCCTCGCAAGGGAAGACCTCAAACCGTTGGGTTCGGAATGGTCCCTTACTTATGTCATTTGTAATGAAAGGATTTATGTAATAATTTAATCAAGTTTAAGTAACACTTATTTCCAAGAGTATCATGCTTCTAAATTCACATGCATACATCAACAAGTTCATCACAACATGCAACATCACATGGCAATCTCATGAACATTTCTCAATCATATTAGGGAAACTAAGAACAACTAATCATGCTTGAGTACTATCTCATGAACATATTAACCAATAACATGCTAACAACCTAATCATGCTTGAATATCATCCCAAGAACACATCGAATGGGTGAATGCAGGAATACAAATAATATGATTGGCTACATAATGCAAGGGAGATCACCCAAAAGGCAGTCGTGCATGAAATATGTTGAGACAGACTTAGTTCAGTGTGTGCGCGTTTGTGTAGCGTTCGTAAACGCGTTCGAACGGTAAACAGAAGGTTCGCGTTCGTGTAGCGTTTGATAACGCGTTCGAACGGATCCAGACCTGATGAAACAAAATGCATGCGCGTTCGAGTAGCGTTTGTAAAACGCGTTCGAATGGGAAACAGAAGGTTCGCGTTCGTATAACGTTCAAAAACGCGTTCGAACGGGAACAGACCTGATGCACAAAATGTGACGCAATACATACATAAAAAAGGCAAATAGCGAAATACGAAGCGCGGCGAAACATCGTAGCGAAGGATTTTAACCTCTCCAATTAGAGGACCTTTCATCGCACTTACTAAGCCCATGCGCTTATCTCAATGCATATAAAAATAAAGGCAATAACCTTAGACTTCATGTACCCGATTGAACACATCTTACATTCAACCGAACACACATCAACCGGCGCGGTAAAGCATCGTGGTAAAGGGCTTTAACCCCTCCCCATAGGGGATCTTTCATTGCACTTACTAAGCCCATGCGCTCGATTGAATCATGCATACAAAGAATTAAGAACAATAATATCAAACTTAGTATGTCCGATTGAATGTATCTTGCATTCAACCGAACACACATCAACCAGCGCGGCAAACATCGTGGTAAAGGGTTTTAACTCCTCCAAATAGGGGACCTTTAATCCGACTTACTAAGCCCATGCGCTCGATTGTATCGTACATACAAAAGTAACATGCAGAATTCAAATAACGAAAATAAATATCCAGCAACAAAAAAAATAAAAAAAAAAGTGTCGTTTACTCAAGTGGTACGTGGAGTTGTATCCCGAGTACAGATCATACTACCGTCCATTCGGAATCGGCTATGAAATTTATGTCCGGGTTTCCATCCTATATACCACAAGAGGCGACACATTTTCCATTTCATTCAAGCCACAACATGCATCCACAACGACTCTCATGCGAATAGAATACAATAAACATAAAAAAAAACGAATATAAACTAATGAGAAAAGTGCCATCAGGTCTAACCTTTTAAATCACCTCTCGAATGTACGGCACACGATCGTCGGAAGGGTGGATGCTCCGCAACTCTTCTGGTTCACTGGTTCACTGCTCTCGTTCGTTGTCTCACTGTTTGGAGTCGTCGTTCTCCATCTTTTGCTGCTGCTTTTGACTCCGATTTGCTCCTGTTTTCCTGCTGTTTGGTCTCCGTTTCAGGTCTATTAGTGGACTGTTTTTTTGCGTTTTTTAGGGGGGTTTGGGTTGCTGTTTTTTATGTTACTGCTTTTTAAGGTTTTCAGTGACTGTTTTGGGTAATTTGTGGCTTATGGCAGTGGGCGCTTATGTGAGTGGTCTGAGCGGTTGTTAATTAATGCATGAAGGTGAGCTAGGTTGAAGTGGCGAAGGGCTGAAGGGCGTGGGGTCTTGGCTGAAGCGTGAGGTGGCCTAAAGGGGATGTTGATGGTGCCGTGAGTTTGTGAGTGTGAGGGGGCTGATCTGTTTACGTTTTTGATTGTTTGGGTGATGTTCGAAGGTGATAGGCGAAGGTTCACGGGGTTGTGTGGTGAAGGTGGGATGTGTTGAGTGCTTATGAAGGTTAGGGTTTATTTTTTGGTCTTTGCCGTGTGTGTGGTCGTGAGAGAGAGAGAGGAATGGCTTTGGTTTAGTGTTGTTTATATAGGGAAGGGTTAGGGTTTCACCTTGCCTCACAAGGAATGGGATTTGGCATTAAAGAGAGGATTTGATTTGGTGTTGGACAAGGAAAGCAAGGGATTTGATTTGGTTTAGATTAGGAAGGTTGAATTTTATTGGCTTGGTTTAGGAATACAATATTTTAAGTTAGGAATACTATATATTTGATTGAGAATATAATTGGTTGATTGATTTTAATTAGGCATGGCATCTTTTTTAATTTGGTATGTGATTTTTAGATTTGTTTTGATTTCACCATGTGTTAAATATGTGTTTTAAGTGGGCTTGGGCGTGTGGGCCAATGTTTGGGCGAATTGGGCTTAATGTGAGGCTAGCAGAAAAACCAGAATTACCGACACCGTTCGAACGCCTTTTCGAACGCGGCACGAACGCCCGCAATCTGTTTGGAGTTCGAACGTATACACGAACGCAGCACGAACGAAAGCAGTGAACCTTGTTTATTCTGAATTTCCCCTTCCGATGTCCGTTTTCCGTGACCTCCGTGACTTAAAAGGTAGTGTCTCCAAATGAGACTCATCATAGGGACTTATGTGCAAAAAATTCAGTGCCTACAGGAATGCTAACCTGATATAATGAAATCCGTTCATAAGATTCCCTTGTTTGTTAGTTCAGGACCTGAACGATTAGCGCGCAAATTCATAAAAGTTATGAATTAATTGTTCACTTGAGAACTAATGGAAGTCAAGGATAAAGATGTAATTGGAGAGTTTAACGGATTTTTTATACCTAGCTCATTTACGAATCTGTTATGGAGGATCATTGCATAGGTAATGACTATATCAATGGACAATACTTTGAGTAATTAATTCTATAATTCTGAGAGTGCATTCTGGGTATTTAGTGGAGTTACTCCAGAATTAATAATTTCGTTTGATTAATAAAGAGTTTATAATTAATCGATGAAATTATTGGAGCTTAGAATTATAGGTCCATCGGTCCCCTCGTCGTCTTCTATCACTGTTCGAACGATTATAATTACGAAGAAAAATAGTTGGGAATTATTTAAAATAATTATGAATTATTTTACACTCTAATTATTCCATAAAGCTATTGTTTGGAAATTATGACAAATGTTGTCCTAATAAATTTATTAATAGATAATGTATATATTTATCAATTTATGAAAATTAATATTTAATTAATTTGATTAATTAAATTTTAATTTAAAAAGATAATATTTCAAAAGTTGAAGTTTTGATAATTTATTTTAATGAATTATCTTTGATAAATTATGAGATAAATATTGAAGGATTTTATTTTGATTTTTTGAAAATTAAAATTAAATCCTTAAATGGATTTGTTTTGATAAATTTGATTTGATCAAAAAGTTTATCAAAACGAAACAAAATCCTCTTTATAAAACAAAAAGAAAACATGAGCAATATTTCGATCAAGAGGTTGACATTCTTTGATTTAAAAATCAATAGAAAAACAACAAAATAAAAGGCAAGGCTGCTGGAAAAATAAGAAAGCAAAAAGTTTTCATTTATTTTTTTAAGTTTGATTTTGAGAAAATCAAAAGGAAACAGCATTCAGGATTCGTCTCATGTGCTGAGTACACGAATACTTAATAAATTAGAGTATTCCTCGTAATTATTTTCACGCCCACACGTGCCGTTGGATGTGAGGAGATAAGTCGAGGAAGATCGTGGTTCAAATAATCGATTTACAAAGATATCCAGATCTGCAGGTATATTTCTTACTTGAGTTCTAAATATGTATATTATTAATATACTAGAAAATACGGATCCGGTTTTGATTGTTTATGTATGAAAAATAATTTTTTTTTCGTGTTACTAAACATGTTTTCCGCTACGCATGAACTCTGAAAACCAACAAATGGTATCAGAGCGGTCGTATTTATTCTGGCATATTAATAAGAATGATTTATTGTAAATCATTTTAATATGTATGTAAAAGAGTAGGCTATGCATTTTTATGAATTATCATGTGATGGTGAATGTATGGATATTAATCGTTAATTGTATGGTTGACCTTGGGTTAGGATTTTAATTTTTTGTTTTATATATTGGATATGTAAACCCAAAATTAAATGGGTATTTATTTTTGTAATTGTTAATTTTTTGTAATTGTTCGAGATCAAGATCAAGCCAAAAAGAGACGATAGACGAAGACAATTTTTACACAAAATATAATTATTTTCCCCAATTTTTTTTATTACTACTGAACTGTGCGGCAGTGAGACTGCTGCACAGTGCACTACTGCAACAAGCAGCAGCCTCGCTGCTGCACATATGTGCAGCAGGAGACTGCTGCAACAAGCAGCAGCCTGCCACACAGTGAGGCAGTGAGACTGCCCACTGTGCGGCAGCATGATGATAATAATATATATATATATATATATTGTATATATATATATATATATATATATATATATATATATATATATATTGTGAAAGTCACTTGGGAATTGGATTATATTTTTTCCAGTTTTGAGATTAATGTATTTTATTTTGTTTGGTTGTAATTTTAGAAATACCCAAATTGTCAACCCGGTTAATATCCAATTTATTTATTTTGTGTGAATTATAAAATGTTTATTCTCATGCATATTTAAATGACATATAGAATTAGCACAATGTCTACTCTTGCATTATAACATGCCATACATAAATGTGCATTTTCATAAATTTATTTATGATAGTGAATAGTTTATAATTTGATTAAAAACTATTTTAGAATTTTTATCGATTAGTCGATTAAATAAAATTTGTTAATTAATTTTAAATCGTTAAAATTTGTAATATCACAATTTAGTTCTAAGTATTTATAATAAATTGTTTATCATGAATGACTTAGATGTTTCATAATGAATTTAAGTTTTATTAGCAAAACTGGTAATTTTATTATGAACAATTAATTTGGTAATTAAAGACCTTTAATAATTGATTTCTTGGTCTTTTTCCGCTAAGTTTACAAAACATTAGATGTTTTACATATTAAATCACTAAACTTAATAATGAGTGGGAGCGGGTAGTTTGTCAAAACATCATTTGGTCTCCACCGTTAGTGCAACATCGTGAAATCTAAGTGGGGCTTCGTGATGACTTTAGTTTCATCCTCCCTAAGGAGAGTGTTTGCTTAGGTTAATATCAAGGTTGTACTTCTTACGATAGGATTTATAAAATGATTTCATAATTAACTTACCCTAAGATGGTTGTTATGAGTTAAATTTTAAGGATCCAAAACGGTGGGTTACACTCATATAATATAGTTAAAAGTGTTAATTATATTTAGATCAAAAATCAGTTATTAATAAATTTTGAAAATATGAGATATTTTGAAAAAATTATTAATTGAGATTGTCTCTATTTTAATAAGGTGTTGTGATCGACCCTAAGGCAACATAATATCCTTATCAAATTTTCCGAGGCTATAGTAGTGCATATATATTTTAGTGTTTTGCATATGCATCATGTATCATGATTACTATGCCAAATTTATTTTGAATTTTATGCATGGAATATTTTAGAATATTTTTTTTAATGATTTCAGAAATATGTCAAATCCAATCCTATCACTGCTTGCTACTGAAAAATTAACTGGTGATAATTTTGCTAAGTGGAAGAAAAATATGAATATAATTCTTGTGCTGGATAACCTGATGTTTCTCCTGATGGAGGAATGTCCTCCAGAACCAGCTGTGAATGCCAACAAAACCATTAAAGATGCCTATGAAAATTATATTCGAGCAAATGACAAAGCTCGTTGTTATTTGCTTGCTGCCATCTGACGTGCTTAAACAAAGCACGAAAAGACAGAGACTGCTTATGAGATAATGGATCTCTTACAAGCATGTTTGGCAACCATCTGATCAAGCTAAACAAGAAGCAGTCAAAAAAGTCATGAACTGCAAAATGAAAGCTGGAACTCCTGTTCGTGAGCATGTGCTAATGATGATTAGTACTATTCATGAGGTAGAAATCAATGGGGCTACCATAGATGAAGACACACAAGTGGGCATGATTTTAGAAAGCCTTAGCCCACAATTTATTCAGTTCAAAAGCAATTACTTCATGAATAAACTGAGTTATAATTTGATTGAATTGCTTAAAGAACTCACTACTTTTGAGTCTATTTATGTGGAGAAGAAAGGAGAAGCAAATGTTGTTGAACCTTCTAACTCTAACTCTTCTCTAAAGAAGAGAAAGAGAAATAAGAATAAAGGTAAGAGTTCAGGAACTGAGAAAACAGCAGGGAACAACAGCAAAAAGAACAAGCCAAACAACAGTCAAGGAAATAAGAATGGCTCCACCCAGAAAAAATCAAAAGGAAAATGTTTCCATTGTGGAATTGATGGGCATTGGAAGAGAACTGCAAGAAGTATCTCGAAGAGCTGAAACAGAAAAAGAATGGTAAATTAGATTTACTTGTTACTGAATCTTGTTTAGTTGAAAATGATTTATCACCCTGGATAATTGATTCATGAGCGACTAATCATAGTTTGTTGTTTCTTACAGAAGCTTGATTATTACACAAGACTTGCTGATGGGGACTTTACTTTGAGAGTTGGGAATGTCGCTTTAGTTTAGCATCAGCAGTTGGACAAATAAAACTTTATGTTGAGAAAATAAATTTTTATTTTTGAATAATGTTTATTTCTTACCGGGGTTTACTAGAAACCTCATTTCAGTTTCTCGACTTTATGAACAATCTTATTCAGTTTCTTTTGATAATAAATCAGTTGTTATTTCAAGAAATGGTTTGAATATTTGTTCTGATTTTATTGAAAATGGGCTCTATGTAATAAGGCCCAATTTGAATTCGTTATTGAAGCTGAAATGTTCAAAGTTGCATTGCCAAAAACAAAGAAGTTAAAGATTTCTCACACTGATAACACATATCTATGGCACCTAAGACTTGGTCATATAAATCTTGACAGGATAAATAGGCTTGTAAAGGATGGTCCTTTAAGAGAACTAAATGTTGGCACTCTACCAGTCTGTGAATCATGTCTTCAAGGTAAGATGACAAAGACACATTTCTCTGCAAAAGGCAATAGGGCCCAAGAACCAATGAAGCTTATACATTCAGATGTTTGTGGACCTATGTCTACACAAGCAAGAGGTGGCTATGAGTACTTCGTTACTTTTGTTGATGATTGCTCTAGATATGGTTATGTTTACCTAATGAGACATAAGTCTGAAACTTTTGGAAAGTTTAAAGATTCCAAATCGAAGTGGAAAAACAATTAGGTAAATCAATCAAGTGCCTTCGATCAGATCGATGAGGTGAATACCTTGATAATGAATTCAAAGATCACCTGTTAGAGTATGGGATTTTATCCCAACTAACTGCACCTGGTACACCTCAGTAAAATGGTGTAGCTGAGAAGAGGAATCAAACTTTACTCGACATGATTCGTTCCATGTTGAGTTATTCTTCACTTCCAAAATCATTCTGGGGGTATGCTATACAAACAGCAACCTATATTTTTAATGTAGTTCCATCTAAGTCAGTACCTAGAACACCTTTAGAGTTATGGAGTGGCCACAAACCCAGTTTGAGTCACTTTCGTATATGGGGGTGCCCAGCATACGTGCTAATGGATAAGACAACAAAGTTGGAAATGCGTTCTGAAGTTTGTTTCTTTGTAGGATATGCAAAAGGCACAAGGGGATGTGTGTTTTATAATCCTCAAGATAATAAGGTGTCTGTGTCGACAAATGCCACGTTTCTTGAGAATAATTATATGGCAGATTTCAAACCTCAAAGTAAGATAGTCTTGGAGGAATTAAAATCTGATGAGATCAGTCAACAACCTACTAGGATTGTTGTTCCACAAAGCAAGGAGACCACATCTTCGAGTCAGAACATCTTACCACCTCGTCGTTGTAGGAGGATAGTACGACTACCCTCTCGTTATAGACAAGATGGTGAAGCACAAGTTGCTATCACTGATGATGGAAGAGATGACCCATTAACATATAGATGTGCAATGGAATATCATGACAAAGAGAAATGGCTTGAGGCTATGAAACTTGAGATGGAATCCATGTATTCCAACTCAGTCTGGGAGCTTGTAAATCCACCTAAAGGAGTAAATCATATAGGGTGCAAATGGATCTACAAAAGAAAGAGGGGAGTGGACGGTAATGTAGAGACATTTAAAGCAAGGCTAGTGGCAAATGGTTATACCTAAAAAGAATGGATTGACTATGAGGAAACCTTTTCACCAGTAGCCATGCTGAAGTCCATTCGAATCTTGCTTTCCATTGCTGCTCATTATGATTATGAAATTTGGCAGATTGATGTCAAGACAACCTTTTTGAATGGCTATCTTGAAGAGACCGTCTATATGGAGTAACCAGAAGGTTTTATAAGCAAGGACGAAAAGCAAAAGGTTTGCAAGTTGCAAAGGTCTATCTATGGACTTAAGCAAACGTCCAGATCTTGGAACATGAGATTTGATGAGGCGATCAAATCTTATGGCTTTATCCAAAATCCTGATGAATCTTGTGTTTATAAATTCATCAAGGACAAGCGAGTGGTCTTTCTAATACTTTATGTTGATGATATTCTACTTATTGGGAATAATGTAGAACTATTATCAGACGTAAAGGCTTGGCTAGCTGAACAATTCCAAATGAAATATTTGGGAGAAACAAGTTATATTCTTGGGATCCGTCTTATTAGAGATCTTAAAAAAAAGCTGCTAACTCTGTCTCAGGCATTGTATATTGACAAGATGCTTGTTAGATATTCAATGCAAAACTCTAAGAACGGTAACTTACCTTCCCGTCATGGTGTTGTTCTTTCTAAACGAAAGTGTCCTTCGACACCCCAAGAGGAAAAAGATATGAGACGGATTCCATATGCATCGGTAGTAGGGAGCTTGATGTATGCTATGCTATGCACAAGACCTGATATATGCTATGCAGTGGGAATAGTTAGTCGTTTTTAGTCAAATCCATGATTAGATCATTGGGTAGCAATTAAGCATTTTCTCAAGTATCTACGGAGAACGAGGAACTATATGCTTGTTTATTCTGGCAGGGATTTGATTCCGAATGGATATACTGATTCGGATTTTCATCGGATATAGATGATCGAAAGTCGATATCTGGATCAATATTTACTGTTGGTGGGGGAGCTATAGTTTGGAGAAGCATCAAACAATCATGTGTTGCTGATTCAACTATGGAAGCCGAATATGTGGCTGCTTGTGAAGCCGCCAAAGAAGCGGTTTGGCTCCGAAAGTTCTTTACTGATCTGGAAGTGGTTCCAGATATGGACAAGCCATTGTCACTTTATTGTGATAATAGTGGTGCAGTAGCTAATTCCAAAGAACCAAGAAGCCACAAGAGATCAAAACATATTGAGAGGAAATATCATGTGATTAGGGACATTGTGCAACGCGGAGACGTGGTTGTTCTGAAGATTCCATCTGCAGAGAATCTAGCCGATCCTTTTACCAAGACGCTGCCTGCAAAGAGTTTTGAGGGGCATCTAGAAGGATTAGGGATTAGAGACATGTCTCATTTGCTTTAGGCAGGGCAGTGGGAGTTTGTTGGGATTTTTATGCCCGACAAGCAAATATGTTCGAAACATGATTGATTAATAAATTTGATTCTATTTTATTCCATGTATGCATTTTGATTTGCTTTATAAAATTCATGAAAATTCCGTGATTATTTATGTAGCTTTAAATTAAACATATAAGTCGAGGAAGATCGTGGTTCAAAGAATCGATTTACAAAGATATCCAGATCTGCAGGTATATTTCTTACTTGAGTTCTAAATATTTATATTATTAATATACTAGAAAATACGGATCCGGTTTTGATTTTTCATGTATGAAAAAATAATTTTTTTTTCCTGTTACTGAACATCTTTTCCGCTGCGCATGAACTCTGAAAACCAACAAATGGTATCAAAGAGTCGTATTTATTCTGGTATATTAATCAGAATGATTTATTGTAAATCATTTTAATATGTTTGTAAAAGAGTAGGCTATGCATTTTTATGAATTATCATGTGAAGGTGAATGTATGGATATTAATCGTTAATTGTATGGTTGACCTTGGGTTAGGATTTTAATTTTTTGTTTTATATATTGGATATGTAAACCCAAATTGAATGGGTATTTCTTTTTGTAATTGTGAATTTTTTGTAATTGTTCGAGATCAAGATCAAGCCAAAAAGAGACGATGGACGAAGACAATTTTTACACAAAATATAATTATTTTCCCATTTTTTTTTATTATTACTGCACTGTACGACAGTGAGACTGCTGCACAGTGCACTGCTGCAACAAGCAGTAGCCTCGCTGCTGAACATATAGGCAGCAGGAGACTGCTGCAACAAGCAGCAGCCTGCCACACAGTGGGATAGTGAGACTGCCCACTGTGCGGCAGCATGATGATAATAATAATAAAAAAATAAAATATATATATTATTGTGAAAGTCACTTGGGAATTGGATTATATTTTTTCCAGTTTTGAGATTAATGTAATTTTATTTTATTGTTGTTGTAATTTTAGAAATACACAAATTGTCAACCCGGTTAATATCCAATTTATCTATTTTGTGTGAATTATAAAATATTTATTCTCATGCATATTTAAATGACATATAGAATTAGCACAATGCCTACTCTTACATTATAACATGCCATACATACATGTGCATTTTCATAAATTTATTTATGATAGTGAATAGTTTATAATTTGATTAAAAACTATTTTAGAATTTTTATCGATTAGTCGATTAAATAAAATTTGTGAATTAATTTTAAATCGTTAAAATTTGTAATATCACAAAATTTAGTTCTAAGTATTTATAATAAATTATTTATCATGAACGACTTAGATTTTCCATAATGAATTTAAATTTTATTAGTAAATCTGTTAATTTTATTATGAAACATTAATTTGGTAATTAAAAACCTTTAATATTGATTTCTTGGTCTTTTTCCGCTAAGTTTACAAAACATTAGATGTTTTACATATTAAATCACTAAACTTAAAATAATGAGTGGGAGCGGGTAGTTTGTCAAAACATCATTTGGTCTCCACCGTTAGTGCAACATCGTGAAATCTAAGTGGGGCTTCGTGATGACTTTAGTTTCATCCTCCCTAAGGAGAGTGTTTGCTTAGGTTAATATCAAGGTTGTACTTCTTACGATAGGATTTATAAAATGTATTTCATAATTAACTTACCCTAAGGTGGTTGTTATGAGTTAAATTTTAAGGATCCAAAACAGTGGGTTACACTCATATAAATATAGTTAAAAGTGTGTTAATATATTTTGACCAAAAATCGGTTATTAATAATTTTGAAAATATGAGATATTTTGAAAAAATTTTATTAATTGAGATTGTCTCTATTTTAATAAGGTGTTGTGATCGACCCTAAGGCAACATAATATGCTTATCAAATTTTTCGAGGCTATAGTAGTGCATATATATTTTAGTGTTTTGCATATGCATCATGTATCATGATTACTATGCCAATTTTATTTTGAATTTTATGCATGGAATAATTTAGAATATTTTTTTAATGATTTCAGAAATATGTCAAATCCAATGCTATCACTGCTTGCCACTGAAAAATTAACTGGTGATTATTTTGCTAAGTGGAAGAAAAATATGAATATAATTCTTGTGCTGGATAACCTGATGGAGGAATGTCCTCCAGAACCAGCTGTGAATGCCAACAAAACCATCAAAGATGCCTATGAAAATTGGATTCGAGCAAATGACAAAGCTCGTTGTTATTTGCTTGCTGCCATGTCTGATGTGCTTAACACAAAACACGAAAAGACAGAGACTGCTTATGAGATAATGGAGTCTTTACAAGGCATGTTTGGCAAACCCTCTGATCAAGCTAAACATGAAGCAGTCAAAAAAGTCATGAACTGCAAAATGAAAGCTGGAACTCCTGTTCGTGAGCATGTGCTAATGATGATTAGTACTATTCATGAGGCAGAAATCAATGGGGCTACCATAGATGAAGGCACACAAGTGGGCATGATTTTAGAAAGCCTTAGCCCACAATTTCTTCAGTTCAAAAACAATTACTTCATGAATAAACTGAGTTATAATTTGACTGAATTGCTTAAAGAACTCACTACTTTTGAGTCTATTTCTGTGGAGAAGAAAGGAGAAGCAAATGTTGCTGAACCTTCTAACTCTAACTCTTCTCCAAAGAAGAGAAAGCGAAATAAGAATAAAGGTAAGAGTTCAGGAACTGAGAAAACAGCAGGGAACGACAGCAAAAAGAACAAGCCAAACAACAGTCAAGGAAATAAGAATGGCTCCACCCAGAAAAAACCAAAAGGAAAATGTTTCCATTGTGGAATTGATGGGCATTGGAAGAGAAACTGCAAGAAGTATCTTGAAGAGCTGAAACAGAAAAAAAAATGGTAAATTAGATTTACTTGTTACTGAATCTTGTTTAGTTGAAAATGATTTATCACCCTGGATAATTGATTCAGGAGCGACTAATCATATTTGTTGTTTCTTACAGAAGCTTGATTCTTACACAAGACTTGCTGATGTGGACTTTACTTTGAGAGTTGGGAATGGCACTTTAGTTTCAGCATCAGCAGTTGGACAAATAAAACTTTATGTTGAGAAAAATAAATTTTTATTTTTGAATAATGTTTATTTCGTACTGGGGTTTACTAGAAACCTCATTTCAGTTTCTCGACTTTATGAACAATCTTATTCAGTTTCTTTTGATAATAAATCAGTTGTTATTTCAAGAAATGGTTTGAATATTTGTTCTGGTTTTATTGAAAATGGGCTCTATGTAATAAGGCCCAATTTTAATTCGTTATTGAATGCTGAAATGTTCAAAGTTGCATTGCCAAAAACAAAGAAGCAAAAGATTTCTCACACTGATAACACATATCTATGGCACCTAAGACTTGGTCATATAAATCTTGACAGGATAAATAGGCTTGTAAAGGATGGTCCTTTAAGAGAACTAAATGTTGGCACTCTACCAGTCTGTGAATCATGTCTTGAAGGTAAGATGACAAATAGGCCTTTCTCTACAAAAGGCAATAGGGCCCAAGAACCACTGAAGCTTATACATTTAGATGTTTGTGGACCTATGTCTACACAAGCAAGAGGTGGCTATGAGTACTTTGTTACTTTTGTTGATGATTGCTCTAGATATGGTTATGTTTACCTAATGAGACATAAGTCTGAAACTTTTGGAAAGTTTAAAGAATTCCAAATCGAAGTGGAAAAACAATTAGGTAAATCAATCAAGTGCCTTCGATCAGATCGATGAGGTGAATACCTTGATAATGAATTCAAAGATCACCTATTAGAGTATGAGATTTTATCCCAACTAACTGCACCTGGTACACCTCAGCAAAATGGTGTAGCTGAGAGGAGGAATCGAACTTTACTCGACATGATTCGTTCCATGTTGAGTTATTCTTCACTTCCAAAATCGTTTTGGGGGTATGCTAAACAAACAGCAACCTACATTTTGAATATAGTTCCATCTAAGTCAGTACCTAGAACACCTTTAGAGTTATGGAGTGGCCACAAACCTAGTTTGAGTCACTTTCGTATATGGGGGTGCCCAGCATACGTGAAAATGGGTAAGACAACAAAGTTGGAAATGCGTTCTGAAGTTTGTTTCTTTAAAGGATATGCAAAAGGCCCAAGGGGAGGTGTGTTTTATAATCCTCGAGATAATAAGGTGTTTGTGTCGACAAATGCCACGTTTCTTGAGAATAATTATATGGCAGACTTCAAACCTCAAAGTAAGATAGTATTGGAGGAATTAAAATCTGATAAGATCAGTCAACAACTCACTAGGATTGTTGTTCCACAAAGCAATGAGACCACATCTTCGAGTCAGAACATCTTACCACCTCATCGTAGTAGGAGGATAGTAGGAATACCTTCTCGATATAGACAAGATGGTGAAGCACAAGTTGCTATCACTGATGATGGAAGAGATGACCCATTAACAGATAGATGTGCAATGAAAGATCATGACAAAGAGAAATGGCTTGAGGCTATGAAACTTGAGATGGAATCTATGTATTCCAACTCAGTCTGGGAGCTTGTAGATCTACCTAAAGGAGTAAATCCTATAGGGTGCAAATGGATCTACAAAAGAAAGAGGGGAGTGGACGGTAATGTAAAGACATTAAAGCAAGCTAGTGGCAAATGGTATACCCAAAAAGAAGGGATTGACTATGAGGAAACCTTTTCACCAGTAGCCATGCTGAAGTCCATTCGAATCTTGCTTTCCATTGCTGTTCATTATGATTATGAAATTTGGCAGATGGATGTCAAGACAGCCTTTTTGAATTGCTATCTTGAAAAGACCATCTATATGGAGTAACCAGAAGGTTTTATAAGCAAGGACGAAAAGCAAAAGGTTTGCAAGTTGCAAAGGTCTATCTATGGACTTAAGCAAACGTCCAGATCTTGGAACATGAGATTTGATGAGGCGATCAAATCTTATGGCTTTATCCAAAATCCTGATGAATCTTGTGTTTATAAATTCATCAAGGACAAGCGAGTGGTCTTTCTAATACTTTATGTTGATGATATTCTACTTATTGGGAATAATGTAGAACTATTATCAGACGTAAAGGCTTGGCTAGCTGAACAATTCCAAATGAAATATTTGGGAGAAACAAGTTATATTCTTGGGATCCGTCTTATTAGAGATCGCAAGAAAAATCTGCTAGCTCTGTCTCAGGCATTGTATATTGACAAGATGCTTGTTAGATATTCAATGCAAAACTCTAAGAAAGGTAACTTACCTTCCCGTCATGGAGTTGTTCTTTCTAAACGGAAGTGTCCTTCGACACCTCAAGAGGAAGAATATATGAGACGGATTCCATATGCATCGGCAGTAGGGAGCTTGATGTATGATATGCTATGCACAAGACCTGATATATGCTATGCAGTGGGAATAGTTAGTCGTTTTTAGTCAAATCCATGATTAGATCATTGGGTAGCAGTTAAGCATATTCTCAAGTATCTACGGAGAACGAGGAACTATATGCTTGTTTATTCTGGCAGGGATTTGATTCCGATTGGATATACTGATTTTGATTTTCAATCGGATATAGATGATCGAAAGTCGATATCTGGATCAGTATTTACTCTTGGTGGGGGAGCTATAGTTTGGAGAAGCATCAAACAATCATGTGTTGCTGATTCAACTATGGAAGCCGAATATGTGGCTGCTTGTGAAGCCGCCAAAGAAGCAGTTTGGCTCCGAAAGTTCTTTACTGATCTGGAAGTGGTTCCATATATGGACAAGCCATTGTCACTTTATTGTGATAATAGTGGTGCAGTGGCTAATTCTAAAGAACCAAGAAGCCACAAGAGGTCAAAACATATTGATAGGAAATATCATGTGATTAGGGACATTGTGCAACGTGGAGACGTGGCTGTTCTGAAGATTCCATCTGCAGAGAATCTAGCTGATCCTTTTACCAAGACGCTGCATGCAAAGAGTTTTGAGGGGCATCTAGAAGGATTGGGGATTAGAGACATGTCTCATTTGCTTTAGGGCAAGTGGGAGTTTGTTGGGATTTTTATGCCCGACAAGCAAATATGTTCGAAACATGATTGATTAATAAATTTGTGATTCTATTTTATTCCATGTATGCATTTTGATTTGCTTTATAAAATTCATGAAAATTCCGTGATTATTTATGTAGGTTTAAATTAAACATATATGTGCATGTAAAATGTTACATATATATATGCATGGATAAAATTTAAAGAGTAATAATCAAATTTTGTCCATGACTATGATTTGAAGTTGGGAATCTGCAAATCCAAAGTCATAAATACAGTTCATTCCATTATGAATGGTATAGTTATATCCAAACTATATTATGCAGAGACATAAAAAAATGGATGTGTTTTATCTAATAAGATTATATTGGACATGACCAGATAAAATTGAAAAGTTCTAATAATTTCCGTTAAATAAAGAACATCAATTTTATCATAATGATGGTCATATATGTGATGATCTTAATTCATTGTATTTAGCAGACTCCTATATCATATTAATTTATTCTTTAATTTAGTCGGTATGGTTTTGTATTTATTACATTTCGTAAACCTTGTATTTTGGGAATGAGTTGAATGAATAGCTGGAAATACTAACCTGATATAATGAAATTCGTTCATAAGATTCCCTTGTTTGTTAGTTCAGGACCTGAACGATTAGCGCGCAAATTCATAAAAGTTATGAATTAATTGTTCACTTGAGAACTAATGGAAGTCAAGGATAAAGATGTAATTGGAGAGGTTAACGGATTTTTTATACCTAGCTCATTTACGAATCTGTTATGGAGGATCATTGCATAGGTAATGACTATATCAATGGACCAATACTTTGAGTAATTAATTCTATAATTCTGAGAGTGCAATTCTGGGTATTTAGTGGAGTTACTCCAGAATTAATAATTTCGTTTGATTAATAAAAGAGTTTATAATTAATCGACGGAATTATTGGAGCTTAGAATTATAGGTCCATCGGTCCCCTCGTCGTCTTCTATCACGTGCCGTTGGAGGTGAGGAGATAAGTCGAGGAAGATCGTGGTTCAAAGAATCGATTATAAAGATATCCAGATCTGCAGGTATATTTCTTACTTGAGTTCTAAATATATATTTTATTAATATTCTAGAAAATACGGATCCGGTTTTGATTGTTCATGTATGAAAAAATAATTTTTTTTCCTGTTACTGAACATGTTTTCCGCTGCGCATGAACTCTGAAAACCAACAATGTCAATATGGAAGTATCACTTCAGTCATATGGAGATGATGATCACGCAGGGATACAGAACTGGTACTCTAATTGGTTGCAACCATCGGGATAATATGACATGGTCATGATTATCCGATTAAAGAGACTAGTTGTTTGTAATCCGATATATGCTTCGTACGGGGCATACACTATTCCAACCGCATGCCTTGTATGTGACATCCGATAGTGGATCGCAATATGCAATACTACGTATACTACGCTTGACAAAGATTATATATGAAAAAGATTATATATATTCCTTTAAGAATATTTCTGGAGAATTGGGTAGGCACGGTGTTTTGCTAGAAGCCAATCATGTCTCGTAAATCGGTAAAAACATAGTACGAGGTACATACATGTTCGGATAGTACGACGACCGGATTTACTGCCAACATATCCAGGGATCTCATGGGTCACTTCCCGAAGATTCACCGATGACGTATGATTTGAGCATAATTAATCTGTGATTAATTACGGAGAGATTTTATCTAGGATAAAATACTATTTGAAGAGAGAGAACGATTAATTTGGAATTAATCGATAAAATAATATATTTGATATATTAAACGAAATTAGATTTCGACGCGGAATTAAAATTGGATTTTAATTCGGGCAAACGAATTATTTTAGAATTAATTCGCGAGCGACGTGAATAGTAATTTTTCTTGGCATAATTATTTAATTATATTTGATTTAATTACGTCGCAACGGAAAATTCGTTAATTCGGAATTAGTGAACCCGAGCCCGGGATGTGTCGCGGGCCCGCTCGGATTTTGAATCAAGTGGGGCCCACATGTCACATCACTTGTCACTTTAATTACTTTTTGGTGAAGGGTTTTTGTGAAGGAATGATGGTAACTTGTATGACACATTTGTGTGTAATGATGGGAATGACTTTTACCAAATTCTTAGATTTGGTATATCATTTGATTTTTGAAATCAATTAACAAAAGTCATTCACTCCCTCTCTCTCTCATTCATGGTTTCAACAAAGAAAAACACTTTCCCTCTCTTTTTCTCTCATTGCCGAGAGTTGCAAGGAAGAAGATAGAAAATTTGTTGCAAATTTTCTAAGTGCTAGCACACACAAGAGATCATTCAAGGTGATAGGGAAACCAACCTTTGAGCTTGTAATCACCATTAAAGCTTGGATCTTGGATTACATCCCCAAAGGAGGAGCTTGGCCGAAAGTTGGAGGAACAAATTTTTGTGTTTGACGCATCCAATATCCGATCAAAGTAAGTTTAATTCCGCTATTCTTACTTTCGTATTCACATTATTTCATTACTTTATATGATCTTGGGAATGCCTTAGAATCTAACAGGGAGGACTGGAGGAGTCTACGGTTCAAGTAAGTCTTTTTCTTTATTTATTTTAATTAGAGTTCTTATGATAGTTAGCATGTTTAGGTTTATGTTATTTGCATGTTTTATGAATTTTATACTTAGAATATATAGTAACATGCCTAGGCTTGTAGAATAATAAAAACAAATGGGTCTTGGGCAAAGGGAAAGCGACATCATAATAATAATAATTTTGATTTTCCGCTGCGTACTCGCGACCGCTTCCCAACAGTGGTATCAGCGTGCCGTTTTTGTTTTGATTAGTTCTCACTCATTGGAACTCGAAATTGGGTGTTTAAAATCTCGTTGGAAAGCTAACACCCTGAACTTAATTTTAGGCACACGTTTTGCATGATGTGGTTAAGATTTGAATTGTGAAAGTGCATTTAAAGTTCACTCGTCTGCAGAAAAACGTTAATAGTAAAATTATTTGAATAAAATAAAATACAATATCATAATTAAATATTAATCAAAGTTATTAAATGCCTAAAATAATTCCAACATATTAAAACTCATATGCTTGATGATTCTATGTATGATTAGAATTGGCATGATTATTTTAGGGTGCAAGCATCTAGAGACTTTCTAAGAAATAGAGAGTGTATTGCTTATCCCTTAGTTAAGTAATTATTTCGTGATGAACTTAGAGATTTATTACCTTTAAGGCTAATAAATATAAATCACTTGTTTATAATAAAAGACATTATAAAAGATACAAGTAGGGTGGGACCAAGGCGTTAATAAAACTTTTCAAACTAAAGTTAATTTAACCAAAGGTATTATTAGAGTTAGATAATGATTTGGTGTCTTCCTTCACTCACTACCTTTTTATAGCCAAAAGGAAAAACTGTGAAGACATCTAGATAATCATTTACTAAAAGCTTACCTTAAAGCATATTTAAAGTGTTGGACTAATTTGGAGGATCTATTGTTTATTCTTGTCACCAAGGCGATAAGAGCCTAAGAGGTAAGGGTATTTAAGAGAGTTCGCTCCACCCTCCCTCTGGGGAATTTTCAATAGAGGAATCCATTTGACAGTTATTCATTTAAACTTGCTAAAATCCTCAATAATAATTGAAGTCTAAAATTTGCCTCCCATTGTAAAGTATAGACCCAAAGGGCTTAAACCGTATTGGCAGGACTAGGCTTTACCAGACTGACCAATACTAATTTGTCCCTAAATCATACTATTGACAATGGTTTGACTTTTCTGAGTCATAAGACGCAGCGACCCTTAGGCGTGGTCTTATAACTTAGTGGCAAAGATTGGGTGTCCACAAGGACTAGCATAAGCTATGGCATGTTTGACTGCCCAACCCAATGATCAAGGAATTGTGATTTATATCATAAATTGGTTGGGAACCTACCTAATTATCATATTTTATAACGACCAGCCCTAGTCGGAGTTATGAAATGATGATAATAGGATCCTTGCTGTGGGAACACAGAAACTGGGCGACGCATGCTGTCCTAGGCTCAAGGCCTAGTTGGGAGTACGGAGTAGCCCGCAGGGGACTAAACCGGAGAATAATGGAGTCGTCACCCGGTGTGAACCGGGAAAATGAGATTTAAGGCCGCACTCATCCCTCGCAAGGGAAGACCTCAAACCGTTGGGTTCGGAATGGTCCCTTACTTATGTCACTTGTAATGAAAAGATTTATGCAATAATCCAACCAAACCTATGACATATATTTCAAAGTGCACCGCAATCCTAAGTTCACATGCATGAATATAAAAAACTTACATCTAAACATACATGAAATCAAGTCCTATTGCTAAGTTTGCATGCAACAACAAGCATATAAAATCATAAGAGTTCAATCATTCATGCAAACATAAACACAAACAACCATGGCAATATTGTCATGCGATATAAAGGAAATCAAAATAACAGCGAACATCTCATGTTATAAGCGCATTATAAAGGCGTATGAAATAAGATCAAAATAACCGCATAATAAACAAAATCAACATAAGCGCATAACTTGAAGAGATGAAGAAAGATACGAATTTAAATACGCAAAAGATAAACAATTAAAGATGCAATCGTACATTAAAGATGAACGTGTCACGATGTAATGCCAAAGAATGCGACTAACTTGAGTGAAAGAAAGGAATACCAAGAAAAAGAGAAATGCAAAGAGGGAGAGAAATACAACGTGCGCCTATATCCATGCAACTATCAAATTTTCAATTAAGCATGTTATATGTGATACAAGATTATGCAATGAGATGTCATATGAATGAATAATATGGAAAAGAAAGCACGGCAAAACATTACGTAAAAAAAAGAAATAAAATGCATGAATAAAATGATATTTTTCAAAACAGCGATAAATCGCGTAGTAAATAGCGCGGCAAAACATCGTGGTAAGGTAGCCTTAAGGCATTTTCCCTCGAATAGAGGACCTTAAACCCACCCTAGTTAAGCCCATGCGCATGCATGCATAATAACGTGCAACAAATAAAATGCATGAGTAAAATGGTATTTTGCAAAACAGCGATAAATCGCATAGTAAATAGCGCGGCAAAACATCGTGGTAAGTTAGCCTTAAGGCATTTTCCCTCGAATAGAGGACCTTAAACCCACCCTAGTTAAGCCCATGCGCATGCATGCATAATAACGTGCAACAAATAAAATGCATGAGTAAAATGGTATTTTGCAAAATAGCGATAAATCGCGTAGTAAATAGCGCGGCAAAATATCGTGGTAAGGTAGCCTTAAGGCATTTTCCCTCGAATAGAGGACCTTCAACCCACCATAGTTAAGCCCATGCGCATGCATGCATAATAAAGTGCAACAAATAAAATGCATGAATAAAATAGTGTTTTGCAAAAATAACGATAAATCGCGTAATAAACAGCGCGGCAAAACATCGTGGTAAGGTAGCCTTAAGGCATTTTCCCTCGAATAGAAGACCTTCAACCCACCCTAGTTAAGCCCATGCGCACACAATACAATGCATAAAAGGTAAATAAATAAAAGATATCGGATTTCGCACGTCCGATTGAACACATCTTACGTCCAATCGAATGAGCATCACCCGGCACGGCGAAGCATCATGGTAAAGGATTTTAACCCCTTTAAGGGGACCTTTCATCGCACTTACTAAGCCCATGCGCTTCATCTCATCATAACATAAATAAATAACATGCGGAAATTAAAAGATGGAAAAAATAAACGGCGAATAATTAAACAAACAAAATAACATAAAATCAACAAGTTTCATTTGCTCAAGTGGTACGTGGAATTGTTGCCCAAGTACAGACCGCACTACCGTCCATTCGGATTCGGCTACGGAATTTACGTCTGGGTTTCCATCCTATATACCACAAGAGACGACACTTCCATTCATCCACACCCACAACACACATTATACACAAAAAATGCAACAAATAATGAAAATATAATCAAAATAAATAACAAGAAATTAAATAAAGATGAGTGTGAAAAGTACCATCAGGTCTAACCTTTTAAGTTGTCTTCGGACTTGCGTTTCGCGAAGATCGGAAGGGGTAAAAGCTCCTTACTCTTACGGTTCACTAGCTTAGCGTCTTAAATCGTTGTTCCACTGTTTTCCTCGCTGTTTTGGCTTCGTTTCGCGCTGTGTTTCGGATGTGTTTTCTGCTCACTGTTCAAGTCTTATTTTTGTGTTTTAGGGGGCTGTTTTTGCATTTTTTAGGGGACTTAATGTGCATATTTTTTGTGATTTTTTAGGGTTAAGTGTGCAGTTTTTACTCACTGGTTTGGGTATTTTGGGGGCTGTTTGAAGGGCTGAAATTCGGTGAATGAGCTGCTATTTTTTAGGGCTGTTTTGCGTGCAGGGAAGGGCTGTTTTGATGCTTAATTTCGGTTGTATGGCTGATGTGTTGGGTGGTGGTTTGGCTACTGTATAGGGGGTGGTTTGGGCGTGATTTGGCTACTGTTTTAGTGTTAAAGGGGCTGCTATATTAGGGTATGATTTCGGCAATGAGAGAGTGAAGATGAAGAGAACTTTTTCTTGTTATTTTCTTGATGAATGCCGTGACTTAGGAGAGGTTCTTTGCTTGTATTTTTCTTGTTATTTTCGTGCAATGTGAGAGAGTGGAGAGGTCTTGGGCGTGGGCTAGAGAGATTGGAGAGGAGAGGTGGCTAGGTTAGTGCATGTTTATATAGAAGAGAGCTAGGGTTTGTCCTTGTCTCACAAGGAAGGGATCTTGGTTTCTAATTTAAGAGTTTCAAGAATGGTGTACACAAGATCGAGGGGGGACAAAATATTTTAAATTAGGAAGTTGTAATATTAGATTGGTGTTGATTAGGAAGTCAAATATTTTTAATAAATATTTTATTAGATTAGGAAGTTAACATATTTGATTAGTTTAAATTAGGCATATACTTATTTTATGTTTGGTAAATATTTGATTTATTTATTTAATTAATTTAATTAATATTTTATTTAGTTAAGGTTTAATTTAATTAATAATTATTTAATTTGGGTGTATATTAAAGGCTTTGGGCGTGTGGGTCTTGGTGTGTGTGGGTGGGCTTGGCTAGGTGTGTGTTGGTTTAGTTAAGTGTTTGGGCTAAGTTTGTGTGGGCTAGGTGGGTGTGTGGGCTAAATTCGTGTGGGCTAGATGTGTATGGGCCTGGTTTAGGTGTCTTGGGCCGAGCATAAATTTTAAAACAGAAATCAAACGAGTTACTCGAAGCTAAACTAGTGAACTTAATTCGTCAATGAGTCAATTCTTGACTCTTCCCTTCCGATGTCCGTTTCCCGTGGTTTCCATAACTTAAAAGGTAGTTGTCTCCAAATAAGACTCCTCATCGAGTTTCAAATGCAAAAATGCAATGCCTACAGTCGCCCCCACTTTGATGGGACTTGTGCAGTGTGTGACAGTGACAATCCTATCAAAGTCTATGCAGTGCATTTTTTACTTATCTGGCTAGCTAGCTGCCTCGAGCTGAGCTATTGCTGCTCCAAACTGAATTTGATGATTTACCATTCATGGCGTGCTAAACCCCATACCTAGGGCGTCGCAGTAGTCCACAATTCTTCATGATAGTCCGCGATAGTTCACGTAGTCCACATACTCAACGGTAATCCATGGTAGTCCACAGCTCTTTATGGTAGTCCACGGTATTCCACTACTCTTCACAATAGTCCGCGGTAGTCCACGGTAGTCCACATAATCCACGGTAATCCATAGTAGTCCACAACTCTTCATAATAGTCCATTGTAGTCCACGGTAGTCCACAACTCTTCACGGTAGTCCACGGTAGTCCACATAATCCACGGTAATCCACGGTAGTCCACAACCCTTCATAATAGTTCTCGGTAGTCCACAACTCTTCACGATAGTCCTCGGTAGTCCACGATAGTCCACATAATCCATAATAGTCTACGGTAACTCACAAAATCCACGGTAATCCACACAATCTTCATAATCCACATAGTCCACATGTCGTACCTGGCGTGCTAACCCCGTACCTAGGGCGTCGCTATGGTCTAAGTGCCATACTTAGCGAAATGATACTGAACTGACGTGGGCCTCGCCCCTAGAATGCCATACCCGGCAGAAACTGATACTGAGCTGACGTGGGCCTCGCCCCCAGAATGCCATACTCGGCAAGTCTGCTACTGATGCTAATGTGGGCCTCACCCCCCAAGCTGACATGGGCCTCACCCTCAAACTGATACTGATGTGGGGCCTCGCCCATAAGCCGATATGGGCATCACCCTTAAACTGATATAGATGTGGGGCCTCGCCCCCTAAGCTGATATGGGCTTCGTCCCCAAGCTGATATTGATGTGGGGCCTCACTCCCAAGCTGATATGGGTCTCGCCCCCAAGCTGATATGGGCCTCGCCCCCGAGCTGATACTGATGTTCTATCTCACACATTATATTTCCTCTCACGAGAGAATCTTGATAGTTAGACATATCTTTGTCCTCAACGAATGCTTCGCGTCAAAACCGAAGAATCTTCGAAGTACTTGACATACTCAAGTCCAATCATCTGAATGGGTGATCTGAACTAGACTCCCAATGTGCGTGTGCTAGGGCTCTTTCACAGCTTATTCCTTAAGTTAGCCAACTCGATGATTTCGCTTCGGAGAGTCGGACTAGTGGGTCTAACCAACCTGGATGTCTGGGTCACTTTCTGTGATTACTTCAGCATACTCAACATGATATGATCTTCTGTATTTCGCTCTTGTCTCTCTCCTTTTTCATTTGGAACTTTTTCTTTTCTTTGCTTTTTTTTCTTTTCTCTTTTTTTTTTTTTTACTCCAAGGAATTCTTCCTTTCAACTACTGATACTGTGGGCCTCGCCCCCTGAGATCCATACCCGAACCTCAAACTCAAATGGGCCTTAACCCTCAGATCACTACCCGAATATGATATTGTGCTTTCGCTGTTTCTGATTGGCTTATCTTTGCCGCTTTTTCTTTTCTGTCTTGGAAACCTGTGAAATCACAACAAAACAAACAGAAAAGAATGCAAAGTATGTTACGTGTATGCATGCATGAGTGGATATTCTATCCCGTTGGGTTAGGTCTTCGGTCAATTCTCTTGGTGACTGCTCGGTCTTCTCTTCCTTAGGCAAAGTACTACTTCAATCTATCTACACTGATTGGTTCTGTGAACTCATTTCCTTTCCAAGTCTAACAGTCCCACTGTCTTCATTTCCCAATTTCTGAATGGCTAACTTATCTTTCTGCTTGCTTATTCTGAGGATTCCCTACGTTCTGAGTATCATAGTACCAAGATTTAATGCTTTTATCAAATACACTCATGTTGGAAGTTTGAAAGGAATAGACTTAGGCAGATAAATGAAATGATCGCCTTTATTATCGTTGAGAAAACGTTCGAGCAGGTAAACAAAATCAATGTCTTTATTCAAATGCAAGATAAACTAAGAGAAACAGCAGTGCCTTCTTCCTCGGCCCATGGTTCTTCATCACCATTATCCCTTATCCCCATGTGAGAAGCTTGGTGGTTGAGGGTTTGGAGGATAAAGGTTTCAGGTAAGCCAAAGTTGATCAATGTGGGGGGACGGAGTGGTAATTTGGTAGAGGATTCCTGTGTGTGCTGGGTTGTTTTCTTTCTGGGTCAGGTATCTTATGGGAGTCAATTAGGTCTTGGATCTCATGGCGGAGACGGGTACAGCTATCGGTATCATGACCGGGTTGTTGGTGGAAATGGCAGTACCGGTTCATATTGAGGCTTGGTGGAGGAGGATTTGGGAGTGGTCTAGATTCCAAGGGTTTTAAGAGTCATTCCCTGGTTAATTTCTCGAGTACTTTGGACAAGGGTCTGCCCAGGTTAGAAAAGCGCCTATTCTTGATGGCGGCGACCTCGGCAGTAGTGGGCTTGGTCTCAGGATGTCCTCCAAAATTCCTCATATTCTGGCCATAAAACTTTCTGTTTTCAGCCTCTTCTTCCTCAATATCCATGACAATTTCCCTCAACTGTCGGAAATCCGCAATCATTGAAGTCATCCTCCTCAACTTGCCATAGATCGAGGGCTTAGTGCCCTTGATGATCATTTTAATCTGGTCCTTCTCAGAGGGCCGAGTCTGCATTTTCAGAAGCTGGCTTCTCCAGCGGTCTACATACTTCTTAAAGCTTTCTTCTGGCTTCTGCTTAGTGTTCTCCAAATCACGAAGTGACAAATCAATCTCTAAGTCTGTAATATACTGTTTCAGGAATGCATCTGCCAATTCCCTCCAATCATCCTTAGCCTTTCTTTCAAGGCTATGGTACCACACTACGGGTGCCCCCTCAAGTGACATCCCAAACATCTTCTGAGCTTGGCGCTGTGTTAGGCCCACTGAACTCATAACTGAGACATATTGTCGGAGGTGGACCCTCGGATCCCCATTCCCGTTGAACTTGGCCATATCCGGCATCTTGAATTGAGCAGGCAACTGTTCCTTAAAAGCCATCGCCTCATAGTCTAGTAATTTTTCCAAACAAGGTATAAGGAATGACCTGTTAGTGGACATGTGCTTAAGATGATTGGCCACATTGAAAAATTGGCCAACCTCGGGTTCATCATGGATCATGAGATATGTCAGAATCTAATTCTTCAGTCCTTACCAAAAGAATTCTCTAACTTTATTATGCACTTTCATCTATCTGATAAAGAAGCTATTTTACCAGAATTGCACAATCTGATAAAGCAAGCAGAGAAGGACTTGAAACCAGAGCTTAAAACCTCCGTCATGTTTACGGGTACGGACCTGAAGCCACGAGGCCCAAATAAAAATAAGGCCAAGGCTCTAGATCACCTAAAGCCCAATGGTAAGGTGGAGAAGAAAAAGGGAAAGGGGAAATGTTTCTTTTATGGAAAGAAAGGTCATTGGAAGAAAGACTGCAGATCCTTGAAAGCCAAGGAAGCTAGGGAAGCCCAAAAGGCCAAGAAGCAATGCTTCAGGTATGTTGTATATGATTTAACTATACTCTCAAAACTCTGAACCTTCTACTTGGGTGCTTGACACCGGTTGTGGGACTCATTTATGTAACAATGTGCAGGGCCTGAGAAATAGTAGGAGACTCTGTCATGGGGAGGTTGACTTACGCATGGGTAATGGAGCAAAACTGGCTGCATTGTGCGTGAGGACTTATTCATTATTTTTTCCGAATGGTTTAGTTTTAGACTTAGAAGATTGTGTTCATGTACCTTCTCTAGTAAAGAACATTATTTCAATTTCTTCTTTATGTAATAAAGGTTTTTCATGCCTAATAAGTTGTAATGAATGTTCTATTTATTTCAATGAAATAAAATATGGAGATGGTATTTTGAATAATGGTATCTATGTCTTACAAACTAACAAAGAATGTTCAACCTCTAATATATATAACGTTAACTCGAATAATCTTAATGAATCACTTCTATGGCACGGTCGCTTATGTCATATCAATGAAACAAGATTAACTAAGCTACATAAGGATGGGTATTTCAGACCCTTCAAATATAAAACTTATGGAACTTGTGAGTCTTGTTTACTTGGTAAAATGACCAAATTACCCTTCAAAGGTAAAAGACGGCGTGCAGCGGAGACATTAGAACTCATACACTCTGATGTATGCGGACCAATGTCAGTCACCGCTAGAGGTGGATTCTCCTAGTTCATTACCTTTATCGATGATCATTCGCGATATGGGTATGTGTACCTTATGCGGTACAAATCTGAAGCCTTTGAGAAATTCAAAGATTTCAAGGCTGAAGTAGAAAACCAGCTTAATAAAAGTATTAAGTCACTAAGGTCTAACCGATGTGGTGAATACATAAGCAACGAATTTCAAGATTACTTGAGAGAAAATGGCATTGTTTCTCAGTGGACTCCTCCGGGAACTCGACAGCATAATGTGGTCTCTGAAAGGAGAAATCGGACATTATTAGATATTGTCCAATCAATGATGCCAGGCACGGATCTACCTCTTTTATTTTTGGGTTTTGCTTTAGAAACTGCAACACTACTACTAAACCAAGTTCCTTCCAAGACTGTTAGTCAAACATCATATGAGTTATGATCTGGGAAACGTCATAGTCTTAGTTATCTAAGAGTTTGGGGATGTGACGCATATGTCAAGCTCACACAAACTAACAAATTGGATGATATGGCAGTTAAATGTAAGTTTGTAGGATATGCCTTGAACTCAAGAGCATACGTGTTCTACGTCCCAAATGAACAAAGAACATTTGTCTCACGAAATGCTAAATTTCTAGAGAATGAATTCCTTCTCAAGAAATATAGTGGGAGTATACTTGACCTCGATGAGGTACGAGAAGAACAAACTAACATAGAACTAAACCCCAGGCCCCTCAAAAGGGCAGCGACGAAACAACCACAAGGTTATGACCTCAGAAGGTCTGGTAGGGAAAGACTTGAGCCTGAAAGATATGGTTTCCATATTGATGAGGAACATGATCAGGTCATTGATAATGACGATCCCACCAGTTATGACAAAGCAATGCATGACATTGATTCAGTCAAGTGGCTTGAGGCCATGAAATCCGAAATAGACTCTATGTATCAGAATCAAGCCTGGGACTTGGTAGATGCACCTGAAGGGATAAACCCATAGGCTGCAAGTGGATTTACATGCGTAAAACTGATGCAGAAGGCAACATCTAAACCTATAAGGCTAGGTTGGTGGCAAAAGGTTATAGACAAATCTAAGGAATTGACTATGAGGAAACCTTCTCGCCTGTTGCAATGATAAAGTCCATTCGAATTTTACTAGCACTAGCTGCACACTTTGATTATGAGATTTGGCAGATGGATGTCAAAACAGCTTTCCTTAATGGGAACCTCCTAGAGGAAGTCTATATGACACAACCTGAAGGGTTTGCATCTAAGGATGATCATAATAAAGTATGGAAGCTTAAACGATCCATTTATGGACTCAAGCAAGCCTCCAGAAGTTGGAATATACAATTTGATGAGACAATCAAAGAATTTGACTTCATCAAAAACGTAGACGAGCCTTGTGTTTACAGGAAAAGTAGTAGGGGTGCTGTTGTATTTCTTGTATTATATATCGATGACATATTAATCATCGGGAATGATATTCCCATAATGCAAGCCACCAAGTAATGGTTATCTCAGAATTTCTCCATGAAAGATTTGGGAGAAGCAGCCTACATCTTCGGCATTAAGATCTACCGTGATAGATCTAAGAGGTTGTTATGACTTTCTCAATCTACGTACATAGATAAAGTTTTGAAAAGATTCAAAATGGAAGATTCCAAAAGAGGTAATTTACCTAATTATCATGGAATCAAATTATCTAAGGAGCAATGTCCGCATACTCCTTCAGATAGAGAGCGTATGAGTAGGATCTCTTATGCTTCAGCAATAGGATCGATCATGTACGCCATGCTATGTACAAGACCTGATGTCTCTTATGCTCTTAGCATAACGAGCAGGTATCAGGGAAATCCTGGTGAGCAACACTGGGCAGCTGTCAAAACAATCCTCAAGTATCTGAGAAGAATTAATGATGTGTTTTTTACATACGGAGATTGTTCTGAGATGAAAGTCATTGGTTACTGTGATGCGAGCTTTCAAACCGACATGGATGACATCAGATCGCAAACAAGATATCGGTTTACTTTGAATGGCGGTGCTGTCAGTTGGAAAAGCTCAAAGCAGTCAACTACAGCGGACTCCACTACTGAAGTCGAGTATATTGCAGCATCTGAGGCAGCTAAAGAAGCAGTCTGGATAAAAAAGTTCATCACGGAACTGGAAGTACTTCCTGTGATAAAGAATGGTATCACGATGTACTGTGACAACACGGGCACCATTGCTCAATCAAAGGAACCAAGGTCCCACCAGAAATCCAAGCATGTACTCAGGCGATTTCATCTCATCAGGGAGATTGTTGAGAGAAAAGAAGTTATTATAGAGAAAATACCCACAGAAGATAATCTTGTAGATTCTCTGACTAAAGGGCTGACTCAACTAAAGCATGATAGGCACACCCGAGAGTATGATGTCCAGATTCATACTAGTTGGCTATAGTGCAAGTGGGAGATTATTAGGGATATGCCCTATACCCAACTTGTGGATGGGCTATATGTACATTTTATTTGTAATATTTTATTAATTTTCATCAACACTGTAATAAAGCCCTTGGAGTAATAAGTGTTGGAATGTATGCCTTAGAGCTACATATGATGTAAACGGTTTTATGTGTTTTGAAATAAAATAATGCATTATTCATTTATCAAATTGTTTGTTTAATCTTCGCATATTATATATCATCTTAAATACCCTAGATTACTTATGTACCTTAAGACTTAGTGTATGAGTGTCATACACAAGAGGATTTAAGTCTGAAGTTAGTAATCTTAAATAGTCCATAGAGAGCAAACGAAGCGGGTACTTTGTTTGTGGTTTATCTATAGTTGCGGTCTATTCTATATTTGTATGGCGATCTTGATCCAGATCGTCCATGTAGAGACTGAGAATAGAGGTACCTTGTATGATGCGATCATATAGGACTGGACCCTGATAGAAATGACACTCTTATAATATCCGTTAAGCAAAGAAAGTCATTTCAATCTACTTGATGGTCATATATAGATTGATCTTAATCCTAAGTGTACTACGAACTCCTGCATGGCAGGCTGTGTCCTTTGATTTACAAAGGTGAGGTTGGTGTAGAAGTCCCGACTAATAGCTGGGAACGTTTTACATAGACATGGAGTTCACTCCTTCTTGCGAGAAGTAGATGAGTATCTTTCTTAAGGGTTGATTCGGTACTTGAACGATTTGAGTGCTCAAGTCTCTCTATTACGAATAGAAAGATTAAATTCATAATAGTTATGAATAAATCGTTCATTAGAGAATCAATGGTACTTAAGGTAAAAATAATTAGATGGGTATAACCGAAATTATGACCCGGCTCTAATTACGAGATACTCATGAAGGGTCAATTCGTATGTAATGACTATATCGATGGACACCATCTTGGTTCGGCTTAGTATATCATCTGCGGCAACGAGAGTTCAACTTCGGGTTTTTAGTGGAATAACCCGGAGTTAATAATTCGGAATATTTAATTAAGAGCTTAATTAATATTTCGAGATTATTGGAGCTTGGAACCGTAGGTCCATTTGGTCCCCGTGCTAGCTCGATTTACTATAACAGATTTAGTATAATTGGATAGTCCAATTATATACTCACAAAGGTATAAATATTATTAATATGATTAATAATATTATTTGTCACACTTATAACTGTATATTAAAAGTTAATATATGATTTGTATAATAAATGATTATATGATAATATATTTATTGTTAGTAATTAAATTATTTATGATATAATTTAATGAAGGCTAATATTGGAATTCCAAATTTGGGTTTTGGAAACTTTTGAATTTAATTTGGAAGTTACACCTTTATGAAAGTTGGTAACTCTTTAGTTTTATAACATATATTCAATTATGGAATTGAATACTTAATGCTACAAAATTAATCAATTATTCCTAGTAGTGGCCGAATTCCTCAAGCATAAAGGGAATGGATTTATTTATTTTGGAAACAAATAAAATCCTTGGCATTAATTTGGAAAATATGATTTTCAAATTTGTTAATTGCTTATTTAATTTTGTAACATCCTTTCAATAATGGTAATTGAATATTTGATGTTACAAAAATTGAAATAAACCCTAGCTTGGCCGATTCTTGCTTATTAGGGAGGGAAGTGGTTGATTTATTTTAGGAAACAAATTACCCTAAATATAAAAAGAAAACTATAATTTCTTTGAGAGGACTCTCTCATTCTAGCAACCCTAGGCATCTTCTTCTTTTTCTCTATTCTCTCAAAAGTTGAGAAACTATATTGAAGAACAAGAATAAGAAAATATTCTTGATGTGTGATTAAATCTCTAAAACATTTAGGGATTTGTTTTGTGTGTGTAGCCCACACTACTTTCCGTTGGTAACGAGATATAGCTCGGAAGACTTTGTGGGGATGAAAAAATCATCTTCTCCTTCACTCTTATAAGTCACGACATTGAGGAACAATAATACCTCTTTGCCGCACTTCACTTGTTACAATCGGGGCTCGATTTGTTTTGTTTTAATTCGGGTTTTTGGGAAACACCTTGTGGACTTTTTAGGGCTGAGTTAGGATTTTTTTTGAGTGGAAAAATCAGACCTATATCACCCTTGCAGTTCACGCAATTCAGTGGGTGATTTGTGTGCAGTTCGGTTGTGTAACGGGTTCAAAACAGTCCATTATTTCACTGCAGTTCGGGGGCTGTTCGGGGACTATTTTGTGCGCATTCCGGGGCTGAGATATTGTCCGAAACAGAAGTAAAACTTCATTATATGTGCTGGTTCCATTCGGTTTTAAGGAAGGGAAAGCATAAAAAATTTTCAAGGTCGATCCGTGTGTCTAATCGCTTCCGCTGCGCGAGGAAAACGTTTCCTACAATTGGCATCTAGAGCGAGGTTGAAAAGTGTTCTTACTCCTTTCCTTTTTCATTTAAATTTTATGTTTTTAATATATTTATATGAGTTATAAATATTATATGCATGTTTAGATGAGTGGGCACATAGTGATATTCATATGATGAATGTTTTTGTTATTTCATGTGATGAATGGATTTTGCATTGGTCGTAAATTTTTCCGGCTCTTATTTTTGTAGTTGGTTTTGTTTTTGGGATGTAAGGCCATAAGGCCATTGTTTACAGTTGTTGTAATTTTATTTTTCAATGTAAAATTTCAATCTTTGTAATTTGGAGCACCGAAGTCGCAAAAGAAGCCAACACCTCTTAGGAGCGGGATTTGAAGACCAAGGAATAACTTGGTAAATCTTTTGTACTAATTAGATTAGTGTAGGAAAAATAAGAGCCCGGTCAATGCAAAATATTTTTTTTCTTATATGTATGTTTATTTCGAATTGTTTGAATAACATGTCATATAGCTTAGGGTGCCCACTCTTGCATTTTACATGCCATAACATGTCATAGATGCATTATCATTATACACATAAAAATATGATTTTATGTAATTTAAAATGTTTAAATTATAATATGATATGCATAGAAATCAATTAATTGGATTAATTGGATTTATGGTTTAAAATTTGAATTCTAATATATTGGGCTTAATTAGTGCATAATAAATTCCATTGGTATATAGGATGGAAACCCGTATATAAATACCATAGCCGAATCCGAATGGACGGTAATATGGTCTGCACTCGGGATACAATTCCACGTACCATTGGATTTTATAATGCACTAAGATTTATTAAAATGTTTAATTAAAATTTTGACTTTTTAGAATTCCATAAATTTTAATTTTTTTAGTGTCTAGTATTTTAAGAGTTAAAATATAATAGCTCACTAATACCACTCTAATTAAATTAGTTTAATTGAGTAAAACTATTAGTAGAGACTAATGAGATATTAGTGATACAATTTTAATAGTTAAAATTGATAGGGATTCTAGATGTATCTTGTGAACTGACCTACCCTACGGCGGCACTTCACTCATTAAGTCCAAGAATCTCGAAACAGCGGGTTACACTCACAAGGAATAATTAACTGTTAATACAATTCCTTGATCAAATAAAACGGTAGTTTTTTAATATAGGAATAAGAGTTATTCCCGGATATATTAAACTGACTGAGATTTTCTCGATCTATCATGCGAGTACTTGACCTACCCTACGGCGGCACTTACTTGTGGGATGATAGGTTTCCGTGGCATAGTAATTCTCTTAGGTTTCTATTCATTATTCATGGTTCATGCATCATGTTTAATTTTATGCCAAAATACTTTGATGATTTTAATATGCGATAAATGAATGTTAAATGCATGTTTATTTTATTTTTCAGCCATGGTTTCTCCAATTATTTCCATACTCTCAAACATAAATTAACGGGAGAAAACTATGTTAAGTGGAAAAGTAACATGAATGCTATCCTGGTCTGTGAAGACCTAAAGTTTGTCCTGACGAAGGAACGTCCTCCCGAGCCGGCCAGAAATGCTTTCCAAGCTGTGCGCGATACCTACTAGAAATGGGTCACATCAAATGAGAAAGCCCGCTGCTACTTGCTAGCAGGGATGTCTGAGGTTCTTGCTGCAAAGCATGAACCTATGGCTCTAGCATCTCAAATGATGGAGTCATTGCAGGGAATGTTTGGGCAGCCTTCGGAGCGTCAACGCCATGAGGCCATAGTCTCAGCGATGACTGCTAGGATGAAGGATGGGACATCAGTCTGAGAGCACCTCTTGAGGATGATGACCTATCTCAACACTGCTGAAACCCATGGAGCTCGTATTGACGAGCGTAGCCAGGTGACCATGATTATGGAAACTCTTCCGAAGAGTTTCCTGCAGTTTAAAAGCAACTATGTTATGAACAAGTTGACACTTACTTTGACCCAACTGCTCAATAAGCTCACCCATTACGAGTCCATGCTTGTGGATCCTCGTAAATCCAGTGCAGAGGCAAATGTTGCCGAGTCTTCTAAATCTGCAAAGATGAAGAAGAAAAGCACTGGAAATGCTAAAGGAAATCCCATGAAGAATAAGAAAAACAAGAAAGGCTCCAAGGGTACCAAGCCCAAGGAAAATATTTCCACTGCAACAAGAATGGGCATTGGAAAAGGAACTGTCCTAAATACCTTGCTGAGCAAAGGAGAAAAAGGAAAATAGGTAAATATGATTTACTCGTTTTGAATCTCTATTAGTGGAGGAGATATGTGCTTGGATTGTTGATTCTGGAGCCACTAACCATGTTTGTTCTCTTTGCAGCTACTTGATTCCATGGAGGGACCTTGCTGAAGGTGACTACACCATGAGGGTCGGGACAGGGGGCACTGCCATTCAACAAGTGCAGTGGGAGTTTCTAGTTTTAATTTCATGAATAATAGTTATTTTTTAAAAAAATTGAACAATGTGTTATTCATTTCTGGTTTTGCCGCAGGAATTTGATTTCTGTTTCTAAACTTTGGGATGATGGTTATTCAGTTGCTTTTAATAGGCAATTTGGTTATTATTGGTAGAAATGGATAACTATATACAAAGGAAACTAAAAAATAACTTGTAGTGTTAATACGTTAACACATAGGATCACTGCCAACGCTGAAATGTTTAAGGTTTTTGAAGAAACCTAAACTAAACGGCAAAGATTCTCACGAGGAACATATCGAATGAATCTTAGACTTTGGTTCACATTAACCTTGACCGATAAATAAATTGATAAGAAACAGAGCCTTAACCAGGTTAAAGCCACGGGACTTTTAACCAGTTTGTGAATCACTGTTTAAGGAAGAAATGACCAAAGACCTTTTACTGGAAAAGGTTAAGAGCCAGTCAACCACTTGAGCTAATTGTAGGCACTGCATTTTTACACATAAGTCCCTATGATGAGTCTCATTTTGGAGACACTACCTTTTAAGTCACGGAGGTCACGGGAAACGGACATCGGAAGGGGAAATTCAGAATAAACAAGGTTCACTGTTTTCGTTTGTGCTACGTTCGTGTTTACGTTCGAACGTCAAACAGATTGCGGGCGTTCGTGCTGCGTTCGAGGAAGCGTTCGAACGGTGTCGGTAATTCTGGTTTTGCTGCTAGCCTCACATCCAGCCCATTTAGCCCCCCAAAGCCCATAAAACACATCCCAATTTAAATAAATAAATATTAATTAAAACATTAACTAAATAAGATAATAATTAAATTAATTAAATAATTAAATAAAACATATACCAAACATAAAATAAACAATTACCAACTTAAACTAAAATCATGCCTAAATTAAACAAATCACATACTAAATCAAAATATAATCATGCCTAATTAAAATCAATCAACCAATTATATTCCCAATCTAATAAGATTATTCCCAAACTTAAAATATTTTATTCCTAATCCAAGCCAATCAAATATTCAACCTTCCCTATCTAGCCAAGATTTGTCCCCCCTCAATCTTTGACTTCCCTTAACCAAACCAAATCAAATCCCTCTTCAATTAGCCAAATCCCTTTCCTTGTCAAGCCCAACCCTTTGCCTATAAAAAGAACCCTTCACACCAACCTTCTCAACCCTAGTCCCTAGCTCATACACAACACACATAAAAATTACAGGAAGAACACACCCAAGAAAAAAAGGAAGCAAAAGATAAAGAGGAGACGGCAGCGAAACCACAAGGAAACAGTAGCAAAACGGACTCAAAACAGTAAGACAACGAACGAGAACAGTGAACCAGTGAACCGGGAGAGTTGCGGAGCATCCACCCTTCCGACGATCGTGTACCGTACATCCGAGAGGTGATTTAAAAGGTTAGACCTGAGGGTACATTTTCATTAGCTTATATTCGTTTTTTTTTATTATTATTATTGAATTCTATTCGCATGAGAGTCGTTTATGGATGCATGTTGTGGCTTGAATGAAATGGAAGAGTGTCGTCTCTTGTGGTATATAGGATGGAAACCCAGACGTAAATTCCGTAGCCGAATCCGAATGGACGGTAGTGCGGTCTGTACATGGGACACAACTCCACGTACCACCTGAGTAAACGGCACCTTCTCTTGTGTGGAGTTGCTTTGGTTTATTTATTTCTTGTCATTTAAATCCTGTATGTTGCTTATTCCCGTATGATATGATCGAGTGCATGGGCTTAGCAAGTGCGATGAAAGGTTCCCTAATTGGAGGGGTTAAAATCCTTCACCACGACGCTTTGCCGCACCGATCGATGTGTGTTCGGTTGAATGCGAGATACGTTCAATCGAGCATACCTAGTTTGATATGATTGTCTTTATTTTCGTATGCATGATTCAACCGAGCGCATGGGTTTAGTAAGTGTGATGTGAGATCCCCTATGGGGAGGGGCTAAAGCCCTTTACCACGATGCTTTGCCGCGCCGGTTGATGTGTGTTCGGTTGGATGCAAGACACGTTCAATCGGACATACTTAGAATAGTATGATTGTCTTTATGTTTGTATGCATGATGTGATGTGACGCGCATGGGCTTAGTATGTTGGTCTAAAGGTCCTCTCTTTGAGAGATCAAGAGCCCTCAAAAGGCCACCTTTACGGCAGTACTTCGCCGCGCCCCTTTATCTTGCTGTTTATGTATTGCGTCCCATTTCATGCATCAGGTCTGTTCCCGTTCGAACGCGTTTACGAACGCAACTCGAACGCGCATGCATTTTTGCCTTATCATGCATCAGGTCTCACTTCCGTTCGAACGCGTTCACGAACGCCATACGAACGCGAGCATTCTGTCTCATTTCCGTTCGAACGCGTTAACAAACGCCATACGAACGCGAGCATTCTGTTTCATTTCCGTTCGAACGCGTTTACGAACGCTACTCGAACGTGAGCATTCTGTCCCATTCCGTTCGAACGCGTTTACGAACGCTACACGAACGCGAACACACTGAACTGAGTCTGTCTTATCATATTCATGCATAATTGCCTCTTGGTTGATCTTCTTGTGTTATATAGCCAACCGTATTATTTGTATCCCTGCATTTATCCATTCTATGTGTTCTTGGGATTGTATTCAAGCATGATTAGGCTGTTAGCATGTTATTTGGTTAATAGGTTCATGAGATAGTACTCAAGCATGTTTATTCCATTGGTTGCGTCGTTTGCCTTGGTCTTGATTTAACGCATTACGATTCATATGCCTATGCCATGATGACTTTGGAGTATTATTTCTTGTGATATATCGGATGGAAACCCAGACATAAATTCCGTAGCCGATTCCGAATGGACGGTAATGCGGTCTGTACTTGGGATACAATTCTCAGTATCACTTGGAAGAGTGCTCACATGTATGCTTGTGCGGATATATGTATGCTTGTGTTTTCATGAATATGATATGCTGAATGAAGTTGTATGTTCATTGTTACTTTGAGGTATTTTGTTAGACATGTGTTATTAGATATGAGATATATGCGAAATGTATGTATTAGTGTTATTTTGTACCCATGAATATAGAAGCATGATATTCTTAGAAATAAGTGTTACTTAAGCCTGATTAAATTATTACATAAATCCTTTCATTACAAATGGCATAAGTAAGGGACCATTCCGAACCCAACGGTTTGAGGTCTTCCCTTGCGAGGGGTGAGTGCGGCCTTAAATCTCATTTTCCCGGTTCACACCGGGTGGCGACTCCATTATTCTCCGGTTTAGTCCTCTGTGGCTACTCCGTACTCCCAACTAGGCCGCGAGCCTAGGAACAGCATGCGTCGTCCAGTTTCTGTGTCCCACAGTCTGGCGACTCCACTGGGGATAGAGAATCGGCCCCGAATATTGTCTTGTAATGTTTGGATTTATGTTTTAATTGACCGTGTCTATAGTGGATAAAGTGAGGGTTTAATCAAAGGCATTTTAAGGCTAGGTAATGGTTTGGTGTCTTCCTTCATTCACTACCTTTCTAGAAGGAAAAGCTGTGAAGGCACCTAGATAGCCATCTACTTGTAGCCTATTGTGATGGACTAATTTGGAGGACTCGTTGTTTATTCCTGACAACAAGCGATAAGAGCCTAAGAGGCTTGGGTATTTAAGTGAGCCTCGCTCCACCTTCCCTGGGGGATCTACAACGGGAAATCCATTTGACAGTCCGTCACACACCATAGCTCATTGGCACGTACCTTAGTGTATAAAAATGGTGCGCTCACTTGGTTGCTGAACCCTTGAGTGGGGAGACCTAGTTGTGGGCCATCCTTCGCCGGTGAGAGCCTTTGTCTATACTCTTACAAACCCACCATAGAGACGGGTTGTACGGTAAAGTAACAATTATTTCCTTGAATATGTGCTTGTGGACCATCCTCATTTGGATGCAGTTGGACTATTGTCAGAAATGCGGGCTTGCTGGGCCATTTAAACTGGGGCAAGTTCGTACTTATGACTATTAGGCCCAAAGCTTCTGAAATGTTGATGGGCCATACTGTAAAATTGTTATTACGTTTGCATTATCTTTCTTCTATGCTTGTGTTTGGGAACATCGTCGTTTGGATCCGTTTGGACCATTTGCCATGGGATATGGGCTTGTTGGGCCATTTAAACTGGGACAAGAACGTATCTCATGACTATTGGGCCAAAGGCGTCTAAGTGTTGATGGGCCACTTTGTACTTGTGTTCGGAACATTACCATTTGGCTTTAGTTGGGCTCCTTGTCATAAGATGTGAACTCGTTGGGCCATTTAAACTGGGATGGGTTCACTCCTGTGACAATTAGCCCGAAAAATTCTAAAATGGTAACGGGCCGATTTGTGTGAAAATTTTAATTGATTTAGTATATTATATATGTTACATGCATCTCATGCACCCCATGCATACATACATCATGCTAACCCTTGTGTTCTAAAAGCCATCATAGACTCCCGTTGGGTTAGGGAAAAGGGAAGACTCACCAAAATACCGAGAACAGACATGAGTGAATCAGATACTGAGGCATCCCGGATAGATCAGTTGGAAAATGGTTTCGCCAAGATTACTGAACAGTTGCAAGCCTTGACTACTGCCATGACAAATATGGCTGTACCCCGTGCCGGGGGAGATTCTGAGAACGTAAGGCGTGAGGAGCCTCCGAATGGGTTAGGGGATGATGTCCCCACTTTTGATGATGACATGGCAGAATATGCAACAGGCAAAGTGATTGGGTCTCAGGCAGAATTTCAGAAGCTTCGGGATCAGGTTGAAACAGTTACCCGCAAAATGAGGGGTAAGAACGAGGATTTGCTAGATTATGAGGCAATGACCTTCGGAGAACAGCTGCCAACTCAGTTTAAAATGCCCGACATGGCCAAGTTTAATGGGAACGGAGACCCGAGGGTCCATCTGCAGCAATATGTCTCGGTCATGAGTTCAATGGGCCTATCACAGCGCCAAGTCCAAAAGATGTTTGGGATGTCACTCGAGGGGGCACCTGTGGTTTGGTATCATAGCCTTGAGAGGTTAAGGAAGATTGGAAGGAACTAGCTGATGCCTTTCTGAAGCAGTATGTTACAGACTTAGAGATTGACTTGTCACTCCGTGATTTGGAGAACACTAAGCAGAAGCCGGAAGAAAGCTTCAAGGAGTATGTAGACCGCTGGAGATGCCAGCTTCTGAAAATGCAGACTCGGCCCTCTGAGAAGGACCAGATTAAAATGATCATCAAGGGCACTAAGCCCTCGATCTATGGCAAGTTGAGGAGGATGACTTCAATGATTGCGGATTTCCGACAGTTGAGGGAAACTGTCATGGATATTGAGGAAGAAGAGGCTGAAAACAGAAGGTTTTATGGCCAGAATAGAAGAACTTTTGGGGGGCCTGCTGAGACCAAGCCCGCTACTGCCGAGGTGGCTACCGTCAAGAACCGGCATTTCTCTAACCTGGGGAGGCCGTTATCTAAGGTACTTGAGAAGTTGAAGGGACAAGGGCTCCTAAAACCCTTAGAGCCTAAACCACTTCCAGATCCTATACCACCCAACCTTAACCTAAGCTTGTATTGTCACTTCCATCAGAGGAGAGGCCACGAAACGACTGACAGCTGCACCCGCCTTAGGCATGAAATCCAAAACCTCATTGATGCTCACAAAATACCTGACCCAGAAAGAGAACAACCCAACGCATACAGAAATCCCCTACCCAACTACATGATCAACTCTGGCCTACCCGAAACCCTTGTTCCAAACTCTCAACCACTCAGCTTCATTCATAGGAATAAGGGATGACAACGGTGGAGAACCATAGGCCAAGAAAGAAAGCAATGTTGCGAATGATGAAATCATCCCTCCTAGTTTATTTGATCATGCATTTTTAATATAGACATTGACTTGGTCTACATGTTCGAATCATTTTTTTTTAAATGATAATAAAGACATTATTTCGCTGAATCTCTCCTACAATATGAGTATGTTTGAGAAAAACATTCAACCTTGGCACTATGAAATTCAGTGATGTTTAGAACACGGGGAATCTTCAGGAACAACAACAGTACAGTCAGTTCCAGAATGAATCAGTTTGGGGATGAGTCCAGGGCCGGGGCCGAGGCCCGCATCAGTATCAGCTTGGGGCGAGGCCCACATCAGTTCAGTATCAGTTCTGCCGGGAATGGCATTATGTGGGGCGAGGCCCGCATCAGTATCAGCTTGGGGCGAGGCCCACATCAGTTCAGTATCAGTTCTGCGGGAATGGCATTATGTGGGGCGAGGCCCGTATCAGTATCAGTCTGGGGGGCGAGGCCCATATCAGTATCAGTCTTGGGGCGAGGCCCATATCAGTATCAGTCTTGGGGCGAGGCCCATATCAGTATCAGTCTTGGGGCGAGGCCCATATCAGTATCAGTCTGGGGGCGAGGCCCATATCAGTATCAGTTGGGGCGAGGCCCACATTATTATCAGTAACGGTTCGGAAATGGACCATTATCACATCTCGCCGAAAATGGCACTCCGAAAATGGAGCATGGTTCGAAATGGACCATCATCTCATCACTTGCCGAAAAGGGCACTCCGAAAATGGAGCATGGTTCGAAATGGACCATCACCTCATCACTTGCCGAAAAGGGCACTCCGAAAATGGAGCATGGTTCGAAAATGGACTACTTTCACATCTCGCCGAAGCGGCACTCCGAAAATGGAGCACAGTTCGGAAATGGACCAAGGAAGGCCTAACCCATCAGAATATAATACATATACATGCATACATGCATACATATCACATACATGCAATGTTTGTTTCGTGTTCGCAGGTTTATAGCAGCAAAGACCATCTCATCAAGTAACGGTTCAAAAATGAGCCACAATCTCCACACACACAGACGCCGGAAATGGCACTCCAAATGAGCACTCACAACAACGCCAAATGCACTCCAAAATGGAGCACTCACAACAACGCCGGAAATGGCACTCCAAAATGGAGCACTCACAACAGACGCGGAAATGGCACTCCAAATGGAGCACTCACAACAGACCCGGAAATGGCACTCAAAATGGAGCACTCACAACAGACCCGAAATGGCACTCCAAATGGAGCACTCACAACAGACGCCGGAAATGGCACTCCAAAATGGAGCACTCACAACAGACGCCGAAATGCACTCCAAAATGGAGCCTCACAAAAGAGGCCGAAATTCCAAAATGGACACACACACACAGATGCCGAAAATGGCGTTCCAAAATGGAACACACACAACAAATGCCGGAAATGGCGCTCCAAAATGGAGCACATACACGAAAGATGCCGAAAATGGCGCTCTAAAAATAGAGCACGGTTCGGGAATGAACCAGGGGTCGCAGCACCTCACCACCAAATCAACTCAACTCGACACATGGTAAGTCAAGTGGCAGCTGGCGAGCCAGGTAAGTAGAAATGCATTGCATAACTTTGATAGGATTGTCACTGTTGCACATTACACAAGTCCCATCAAAGTGGGGGCGACTGTAGGCACTGCATTTTTACACATAAGTCCCTATGATGAGTCTCATTTTGGAGACACTACCTTTTAAGTCACGGAGGTCACGGGAAACGGACATCGGAAGGGGAAATTCAGAATAAACAAGGTTCACTGTTTTCGTTAGTGCTGCGTTCGTGTTTACGTTCGAACGTCAAACAGATTGCGGGCGTTCGTGCTGCGTTCGATGATGCGTTCGAACGGTGTCGGTAATTCTGGTTTTGCTGCTAGCCTCACATCCAGCCCATTTAGCCCCCCAAAGCCCATAAAACACATCCCAATTTAAATAAATAAATATTAATTAAAACATTAACTAAATAAGATAATAATTAAATTAATTAAATAATTAAATAAAACATATACCAAACATAAAATAAACAATTACCAACCAACTAACTAAAATCATGCCTAAATTAAACAAATCACATACTAAATCAAAATATAATCATGCCTAATTAAAATCAATCAACCAATTATATTCCCAATCTAATAAGATTATTCCCAAAACTAAAATATTTTATTCCTAATCCAAGCCAATCAAATATTCAACCTTCCCTATCTAGCCAAGATTTGTCCCCCCTCAATCTTTGACTTCCCTTAACCAAACCAAATCAAATCCCTCTTCAATTAGCCAAATCCCTTTCCTTGTCAAGCCCAACCCTTTGCCTATAAAAAGAACCCTTCACCAACCTTCTCAACCCTAGTCCCTAGCTCATACACAACACACATAAAAATTACAGGAAGAACACACCCAAGAAAAAAAGGAAGCAAAAGATAAAGAGGAGACGGCAGCGAAACCACAAGGAAATAGCAAAACGGACTCAAAACAGTAAAGACAACGAACGAGAACAGTGAACCAGTGAACCGGGAGAGTTGCGGAGCATCCACCCTTCCCTTCCGACGATCGTGTACCGTACATCCGAGAGGTGATTTAAAAGGTTAGACCTGAGGGTACATTTTCATTAGCTTATATTCGTTTTTTTTTATTATTATTATTGAATTCTATTCGCATGAGAGTCGTTTATGGATGCATGTTGTGGCTTGAATGAAATGGAAGAGTGTCGTCTCTTGTGGTATATAGGATGGAAACCCAGACGTAAATTCCGTAGCCGAATCCGAATGGACGGTAGTGCGGTCTGTACATGGGACACAACTCCACGTACCACCTGAGTAAACGGCACCTTCTCTTGTGTGGAGTTGCTTTGGTTTATTTATTTCTTGTCATTTAAATCCTGTATGTTGCTTATTCCCGTATGATATGATCGAGTGCATGGGCTTAGCAAGTGCGATGAAAGGTTCCCTAATTGGAGGGGTTAAAATCCTTCACCACGACGCTTTGCCGCACCGATCGATGTGTGTTCGGTTGAATGCGAGATACGTTCAATCGAGCATACCTAGTTTGATATGATTGTCTTTATTTTCGTATGCATGATTCAACCGAGCGCATGGGTTTAGTAAGTGTGATGTGAGATCCCCTATGGGGAGGGGCTAAAGCCCTTTACCACGATGCTTTGCCGCGCCGGTTGATGTGTGTTCGGTTGGATACAAGACACGTTCAATCGGACATACTTAGAATAGTATGATTGTCTTTATGTTTGTATGCATGATGTGATGTGACGCGCATGGGCTTAGTATGTTGGTCTAAAGGTCCTCTCTTTGAGAGATCAAGAGCCCTCAAAAGGCCACCTTTACGGCAGTACTTCGCCGCGCCCCTTTATCTTGCTGTTTATGTATTGCGTCCCATTTCATGCATCAGGTCTGTTCCCGTTCGAACGCGTTTACGAACGCAACTCGAACGCGCATGCATTTTTGCCTTATCATGCATCAGGTCTCACTTCCGTTCGAACGCGTTCACGAACGCCATACGAACGCGAGCATTCTGTCTCATTTCCGTTCGAACGCGTTAACAAACGCCATACGAACGCGAGCATTCTGTTTCATTTCCGTTCGAACGCGTTTACGAACGCTACTCGAACGTGAGCATTTTTCCCATTTCCGTTCGAACGCGTTTACGAACGCTACACGAACACGAACGCGAACACACTGAACTGAGTCTGTCTTATCATATTCATGCATAATTGCCTCTTGGTTGATCTTTCTTGTGTTATATAGCCAACCGTATTATTTGTATCCTGCATTTATCCATTCTATGTGTTCTCGGGATTGTATTCAAGCATGATTAGGCTGTTAGCATGTTATTTGGTTAATAGGTTCATGAGATAGTACTCAAGCATGTTTATTCCATTGGTTGCGTCGTTTGCCTTGGTCTTGATTTAACGCATTACGATTCATATGCCTATGCCATGATGACTTTGGAGTATTATTTCTTGTGATATATCGGATGGAAACCCAGACATAAATTCCGTAGCCGATTCCGAATGGACGGTAATGCGGTCTGTACTTGGGATACAATCCACGTATCACTTGGAAGAGTGCTCACATGTATGCTTGTGCGGATATTACGTATGCTTGTGTTTTCATGAATATGATATGCTGAATGAAGTTGTATGTTCATTGTTACTTTGAGGTATTTTGTTAGACATGTGTTATTAGATATGAGATATATGCGAAATGTATGTATGAGTGTTATTTTGTACCCATGAATATAGAAGCATGATATTCTTAGAAATAAGTGTTACTTAAGCCTGATTAAATTATTATAAATAAATCCTTTCATTACAAGTGACATAAGTAAGGGACCATTCCGAACCCAACGGTTTGAGGTCTTCCCTTGCGAGGGGTGAGTGCGGCCTTAAATCTCATTTTCCTTTCCCGGTTCACACCGGGTGGCGACTCCATTATTCTCCGGTTTAGTCCCTGTGGCTACTCCGTACTCCCAACTAGGCCGCGAGCCTAGGGACAGCATGCGTCGCCCAGGTCCTGTTGTCCACAGTCTGGCGACTCCACTGGGGATAGAGAATCGGCCCCGAATATTGTCTTGTAATGTTTGGATTTATGTTTTAATTGACCGTGTCTATAGTGGATAAAATGAGGGTTTAATCAAAGGCATTTTAGGCTAGGTAATGGTTTGGTGTCTTCCTTCATTCACTACCTTTCTAGAAGGAAAAGCTGTGAAGGCACCTAGATAGCCATCTACTTGTAGCCTATTGTGATGGACTTTGGAGGACTCGTTGTTTATTCCTGACAACAAGCGATAAGAGCCTAAGAGGCTTGGGTATTTAAGTGAGCCTCGCTCCACCTTCCCTCTGGGGGATCTACAACGGGAAATCCATTTGACAGTCCGTCACACACCATAGCTCATTGGCACGTACCTTAGTGTATAAAAAATGGTGCGCTCACTTGGTTGCTCGAACCCTTGAGTGGGGAGACCTAGTTGTGGGCCATCCTTCGCCGGTGAGAGCCTTTGTCTATACTCTTACTAACCCCTCATAGACCGGTTTGCTAAAGTAACAATTATTTCCTTGAATGTGCTTGTGGACCATCCTCATTTGGATGCAGTTGGACTATTGTCAGAAATGCGGGCTTGCTGGGCCATTTAAACTGGGGCAAGTTCGTACCTTATGACTATTAGGCCCAAAGCTTCTGAAATGTTGATGGGCCATACTGTAGAAATTATATTACGTTTGCATTATCTTTCTTCTATGCTTGTGTTTGGGAACATCGTCGTTTGGATCCGTTTGGACCATTTGCCATGGGATATGGGCTTGTTGGGCCATTTAAACTGGGACAAGAACGTATCTCATGACTATTGGGCCAAAGGCGTCTAAGTGTTGATGGGCCACTTTGTACTTGTGTTCGGAACATTACCATTTGGCTTTAGTTGGGCTCCTTGTCATAAGATGTGAACTCGTTGGGCCATTTAAACTGGGATGGGTTCACTCCTGTGACAATTAGCCCGAAAAATTCTAAAATGGTAACGGGCCGATTTGTGTGAAAATTTTAATTGATTTAGTATATTATATATGTTACATGCATCTCATGCACCCCATGCATACATACATCATGCTAACCCTTGTGTTCTAAAAGCCATCATAGACTCCCGTTGGGTTAGGGAAAAGGGAAGACTCACACCAAAATACCGAGAACAGACATGAGTGAATCAGATACTGAGGCATCCCGGATAGATCAGTTGGAAAATGGTTTCGCCAAGATTACTGAACAGTTGCAAGCCTTGACTACTGCCATGACAAATATGGCTGTACCCCGTGCCGGGGGAGATTCTGAGAACGTAAGGCGTGAGGAGCCTCCGAATGGGTTAGGGGATGATGTCCCCACTTTTGATGATGACATGGCAGAATATGCAACAGGCAAAGTGATTGGGTCTCAGGCAGAATTTCAGAAGCTTCGGGATCAGGTTGAAACAGTTACCCGCAAAATGAGGGGTAAGAACGAGGATTTGCTAGATTATGAGGCAATGACCTTCGGAGAACAGCTGCCAACTCAGTTTAAAATGCCCGACATGGCCAAGTTTAATGGGAACGGAGACCCGAGGGTCCATCTGCAGCAATATGTCTCGGTCATGAGTTCAATGGGCCTATCACAGCGCCAAGTCCAAAAGATGTTTGGGATGTCACTCGAGGGGGCACCTGTGGTTTGGTATCATAGCCTTGAGAAGAAGGTTAAGGAAGATTGGAAGGAACTAGCTGATGCCTTTCTGAAGCAGTATGTTACAGACTTAGAGATTGACTTGTCACTCCGTGATTTGGAGAACACTAAGCAGAAGCCGGAAGAAATTCAAGGAGTATGTAGACCGCTGGAGAAGCCAGCTTCTGAAAATAGACTCGGCCCTCTGAGAAGGACCAGATTAAAATGATCATCAAGGGCACTAAGCCCTCGATCTATGGCAAGTTGAGGAGGATGACTTCAATGATTGCGGATTTCCGACAGTTGAGGGAAACTGTCATGGATATTGAGGAAGAAGAGGCTGAAAACAGAAGGTTTTATGGCCAGAATAGAAGAACTTTTGGGGGGCCTGCTGAGACCAAGCCCGCTACTGCCGAGGTCGCTACCGTCAAGAACCGGCATTTCTCTAACCTGGGGAGGCCGTTATCTAAGGTACTTGAGAAGTTGAAGGGACAAGGACTCCTAAAACCCTTAGAGCCTAAACCACTTCCAGATCCTATACCACCCAACCTTAACCTAAGCTTGTATTGTCACTTCCATCAGAGGAGAGGCCACGAAACTGACAGCTGCACCCGCCTTAGGCATGAAATCCAAAACCTCATTGATGCTCACAAAATACCTGACCCAGAAAGAGAACAACCCAACGCATACAGAAATCCCCTACCCAACTACATGATCAACTCTGGCCTACCCGAAACCCTTGTCTTCCAAACTCTCAACCACTCAGCTTCATTCATAGGAATAAGGGATGACAACGGTGGAGAACCATAGGCCAAGAAAGAAAGCAATGTTGCGAATGATGAAATCATCCCTCCTAGTTTATTTGATCATACATTTTTAATATAGACATTGACTTGGTCTACATGTTCGAATCATTTTTCTTTAAATGATAATAAAGACATTATTTCGCTGAATCTCTCCTACAATATGAGTATGTTTGAGAAAAACATTCAACCTTGGCACTATGAAATTCAGTGATGTTTAGAACACGGGGAATCTTCAGGAACAACAACAGTACAGTCAGTTCCAGAAATGAATCAGTTTGGGGATGAGTCCCAGGGCCGAGGCCCGCATCAGTATCAGCTTGGGGCGAGGCCCACATCAGTTCAGTATCAGTTCTGCCGGGAATGGCATTATGTGGGGGAGGCCCGCATCAGTATCAGCTTGGGGCGAGGCCCACATCAGTTCAGTATCAGTTCTGCCGGGAATGGCATTATGTGGGGCGAGGCCCGTATCAGTATCAGTCTGGGGGGCGAGGCCCGTATCAGTATCAGTCTGGGGGGGCGAGGCCCATATCAGTATCAGTCTTGGGGCGAGGCCCATATCAGTATCAGTCTGGGGGGCGAGGCCCATATCAGTATCAGTCTGGGGGCGAGGCCCATATCAGTATCAGTTTGGGACGAGGCCCACATTATTATCAGTAACGGTTCGGAAATGGACCATTATCACATCTCGCCGAAAATGGCACTCGAAAATGGAGTATGGTTCGAAATGGACCATCATCTCATCACTTCACTTGCCGAAAAGGGCACTCCGAAAATGGAGCATGGTTCGAAATGGACCATCACCTCATCACTTGCCGAAAAGGGCACTCCGAAAATGGAGCATGGTTCGAAAATGGACTACTTTCACATCTCGCCGAAGCGGCACTCCGAAAATGGAGCACAGTTCGGAAATGGACCAAGGAAGGCCTAACCCATCAAAATATAATACATATACATGCATACATGCATACATATCACATACATGCAATGTTTGTTTCGTGTTCGCAGGTTATAGCAGCAAAGACCATCTCATCAAGTAACGGTTCAAAAATGAGCCACATCTACCACAACAGACAGGAAATGGCACTCCAAGATGGAGCACTCACAACAGACGCCGAAATGGCTCAAAAATGGAGCACTCACAACAGACGCCGGAAATGGCACTCCAAAATGGCACTCACAACAGACGCCGGAAATGCACTCCAAAATGGAGCACTCACAACAGACGCCGGAAATGGCACTCCAAATGGAGCACTCACAACAGACGCCGGAAATGGCACTCCAAAATGGAGCATTCACAACAGACGCCGGAAATGGCACTCCAAAATGGACACTCACAACAGACGCCGGAAATGGCACTCCAAAATGGAGCACTCACAACAGACGCCGGAAATGGCACTCCAAAAGGGAGCACTCACAACAGAGGCCGAAAATGGCGTTCAAAATGGAACACACACAGCAGATGCCGAAAATGGCGTTCCAAAATGGAACACACACAACAAATGCCGGAAATGGCGCTCCAAAATGGAGCACATACACGAAAGATGCCGAAAAAGGCGCTCTAAAAATAGAGCACGGTTCGGGAATGAACCAGGGGTCGCAGCACCTCACCACCAAATCAACTCAACTCGACACATGGTAAGTCAAGTGGCAGCTGGCGAGCCAGGTAAGTAGAAATGCATTGCATAACTTTGATAGGATTGTCACTGTTGCACATTACACAAGTCCCATCAAAGTGGGGGCGACTGTAGGCACTGCATTTTTACACATAAGTCCCTATGATGAGTCTCATTTTGGAGACACTACCTTTTAAGTCACGGAGGTCACGGGAAACGGACATCGGAAGGGGAAATTCAGAATAAACAAGGTTCACTGTTTTCGTTGGTGCTACGTTCGTGTATACGTTCGAACGTCAAACGGATTGCGGGCGTTCGTGCTGCGTTCGAGAAGCGTTCGAACGGTGTCGGTAATTCTGGTTTTGCTGCTAGCCTCACATCCAGCCCATTTAGCCCCCCAAAGCCCATAAAACACATCCCAATTTAAATAAATAAATATTAATTAAAACATTAACTAAATAAGATAATAATTAAATTAATTAAATAATTAAATAAAACATATACCAAACATAAAATAAACAATTACCAACTTAAACTAAAATCATGCCTAAATTAAACAAATCACATACTAAATCAAAATATAATCATGCCTAATTAAAATCAATCAACCAATTATATTCCCAATCTAATAAGATTATTCCCAAACTTAAAATATTTTATTCCTAATCCAAGCCAATCAAATATTCAACCTTCCCTATCTAGCCAAGATTTGTCCCCCCTCAATCTTTGACTTCCCTTAACCAAACCAAATCAAATCCCTCTTCAATTAGCCAAATCCCTTTCCTTGTCAAGCCCAACCCTTTGCCTATAAAAAGAACCCTTCACCAACCTTCTCAACCCTAGTCCCTAGCTCATACACAACACACATAAAAATTACAGGAAGAACACACCCAAGAAAAAAAGGAAGCAAAAGATAAAGAGGAGACGGCAGCGAAACCACAAGGAAACAGTAGCAAAACGGACTCAAAACAGTAAAGACAACGAACGAGAACAGTGAACCAGTGAACCGGGAGAGTTGCGGAGCATCCACCCTTCCGACGATCGTGTACCGTACATCCGAGAGGTGATTTAAAAGGTTAGACCTGAGGGTACATTTTCATTAGCTTATATTCGTTTTTTTTATTTTTATTATTATTGAATTCTATTCGCATGAGAGTCGTTTATGGATGCATGTTGTGGCTTGAATGAAATGGAAGAGTGTCGTCTCTTGTGGTATATAGGATGGAAACCCAGACGTAAATTCCGAGCCGAATCCGAATGGACGGTAGTGCGGTCTGTACATGGGACACAACTCCACGTACCACTGAGTAAACGGCACCTTCTCTTGTGTGGAGTTGCTTTGGTTTATTTATTTCTTGTCATTTAAATCCTGTATGTTGCTTATTCCCGTATGATATGATCGAGTGCATGGGCTTAGCAAGTGCGATGAAAGGTTCCCTAATTGGAGGGGTTAAAATCCTTCACCACGACGCTTTGCCGCACCGATCGATGTGTGTTCGGTTGAATGCGAGATACGTTCAATCGAGCATACCTAGTTTGATATGATTGTCTTTATTTTCGTATGCATGATTCAACCGAGCGCATTGGTTTAGTAAGTGTGATGTGAGATCCCCTATGGGGAGGGGCTAAAGCCCTTTACCACGATGCTTTGCCGCGCCGGTTGATGTGTGTTCGGTTGGATGCAAGACACGTTCAATCGGACATACTTAGAATAGTATGATTGTCTTTATGTTTGTATGCATGATGTGATGTGACGCGCATGGGCTTAGTATGTTGGTCTAAAGGTCCTCTCTTTGAGAGATCAAGAGCCCCAAAAGGCCACCTTTACGGCAGTACTTCGCCGCGCCCCTTTATCTTGTTGTTTATGTATTGCGTCCCATTTCATGCATCAGGTCTGTTCCCGTTCGAACGCGTTTACGAACGCAACTCGAACGCGCATGCTTTTTGCCTTATCATGCATCAGGTCTCACTTCCGTTCGAACTCGTTCACGAACGCCATACGAACGCGAGCATTCTGTCTCATTTCCGTTCGAACGCGTTTACGAACGCTACACGAACGCGAATACACTGAACTGAGTCTGTCTTATCATATTCATGCATAATTGCCTCTTGGTTGATCCTTCTTGTGTTATATAGCCAACCATATTATTTGTATCCCTGCATTTATCCATTTTATGTGTTCTCGGGATTGTATTCAAGCATGATTAGGCTATTAGCATGTTATTTGGTTAATAGGTTCATGAGATAGTACTCAAGCATGTTTATTCCATTGGTTGCGTCGTTTGCCTTGGTCTTGATTTAACGCATTACGATTCATATGCCTATGCCATGATGACTTTGGAGTATTATTTCTTGTGATATATCGGATGGAAACCCAGACATAAATTCCGTAGCCGATTCCGAATGGACGGTAATGCGGTCTGTACTTGGGATACAATTCCACGTATCACTTGGAAGAGTGCTCACATGTATGCTTGTGCGGATACTACGTATGCTTGTGTTTTCATGAATATGATATGCTGAATGAAGTTGTATGTTCATTGTTACTTTGAGGTATTTTGTTAGACATGTGTTATTAGATATGAGATATATGAATGCGAAATGTATGTATGAGTGTTATTTTGTACCCATGAATATAGAAGCATGATATTCTTAGAAATAAGTGTTACTTAAGCCTGATTAAATCATTACATAAATCCTTTCATTACAAGTGACATGAGTAAGGGACCATTCCGAACCCAACGGTTTGAGGTCTTCCCTTGCGAGGGGTGAGTGCGGCCTTAAATCTCATTTTCCGGTTCACACCGGGTGGCGACTCCATTATTCTCCGGTTTAGTCCTCTGTTGGCTACTCCGTACTCCCAACTAGGCCGCGAGCCTAGGAACAGCATGCGTCGCCCAGGTCCTGTTGTCCACACTAATACATTCGGACGTTTGCGGCCGATGAATGTAAGAGCACGAGTGGTTATGAATACTTCGTCACATTCATTGACGATTATCAAGATATGGGTATGTCTACCTAATGCATCACAAATCAGATACCTTTGAAAAGTTCAAAGAGTATCATGCTGAGGTTGAAAACCAATTAGTTAAGACAATCAAAACTCTACGATCAGATCGTGGAGGGGAATACCTCGACAGAGATTTCGAGGAATTCTTAGTTGAGCATGGGATAGTATCCCAGCTCACAGCGCCTGGAACACCACAACAAAATGGTGTTGCAGAGAGGAGAAATCGGACCCTATTAGACATGATGAGATCTATGTTTAGTTATAGCTCACTACCTAGTTCATTCTGGGGATATGCACTGCAAACCGCAATGCATATCCTTAATGTAGTTCCATCTAAGTCTATTCCTAAGACTCCCTTAGAGTTGTGGAATGGTCGTAAAACTAGTTTACGATATTTCCGCATATGGGGGTGTCCAGCACATGTGCTGAAGAATAAGACTACAAAGTTGGAGCCACGTTCTCAGGTGTGCCTATTTGTAGGCTATCCTAAGGAGACTAGGGTGGATTCTTCTATAGTCCTGATGATAACAAAGTGTTTGTATCGATAAATGCTACGTTTCTAGAGGAGGACTATATTAGGGAGTTCAAACCTCGAAGTAAAGTGTTGGTCGAGGAGTTACTTGCTGGTTCGACCAGCACGCCATCATCAAAGAAAGTTGACAAATACATAGCACCTTCGACATCTGATAGTCAGATGCAAGCTCGTCAGAATGATCTACCGCCTAGATGCAGTGGGAGGGTTGTACGACAACCTAATCGCTACTTAGGGGTTGGAGAGGCACAAGTTGTCACATCCAGCGATGGCATAGATGATCCATTGACCTACAATAGTGCAATGGATGATTCTGACAAAGAGGAATGGCTCAAAGCCATGAACCTAGAGATGGAGTCCATGCACTCCAACTCGGTCTGGGAACTTGTAGACCAACCTGATGGGGTGAAACCCATAGGTTGCAAGTGGATCTACAAAAGGAAGAGGGGATCAGATGGGAAAGTACAGAACTTCAAGGCTAGACTAGTGGCCAAGGGTTATACCCAGAAAGAGAGAGTTGACTATGAGGAAAATTTCTCACCAGTAGCCATGCTTAAATCTATCCGCACTCTTCTATCCATTGTCGCATATTATGACTATAAAATTTGGCAAATAGATGTCAAGACTGCATTCTTGAATGGCAATCTTGATGAAAGTATCTATATGATACAACCAGAGGGGTTCATCGCCCAAGGTCAAGAGCAAAAGGTTTGCAAGCTGTAAAGGTCCATTTATGGACTCAAGCAGGCATCTCGATCTTGGAATATAAGATTTGATACAACGATCAAGTCTTATGATTTTGAGCAGGATGTTGATGAGCCTTGTGTATACAAGCGCGTCATTGACAGGAATGTGGTTTTTCTTGTTTTATACGTCGATGATATTTTACTCATTGGGAATGATGTAACGATATTATCAGACATAAAAACCTGGCTAGCTAACCAATTCCAAATGAAAAAATTTGGGAGAGGCCAATTATGTTCTTCGGGATTCAGATACTTCGCGATCGCAAGAAATGAATGTTAGCTATGTTCTTGGGATACAGAATTCCAAGAAAAGCAATCTGCCTTATCGGCATGGAATTCATTTGTCAAAGGAACAGTCTCCTAAGACACCTCAAGATGTTGAGGAAATGAGACATATCCCATACGCCTCAGCAGTTGGTAGTCTCATGTATGCTATGTTATGCATGAGACCGGACATCTGTTTTGCAGTGGGAGTAGTCAGTAGGTTTCAATCAACCCAGGATTGGATCACTGGGTGGCTGTGAAACACGTTTTCAAGTACCTTAAGAGAACGATAAATTATATGCTTGTATATTCCGGTGAGGATATGATCCTAAGAGGATATACAGAATTTGATTTTCAGACAGATGTAGATTCTAGGAAATCTACATCTGGATCAGTGTTCACCCTAGGTGGTGGGGCTATAGTATGGCGGAGCATAAAGCAATCTTGTATTGCTGACTCCACCATGGAGGCTGAATATATAGCAGCTTGTGAAACAGCTAAGGAAGCAGTCTGGCTCCGTAAATTCTTGGGAGATCTGAAAGTTGTTCCAGATATGGATAAACCACTCACACTCTATTGCGATAATAGTGGTGCAGTGGCAAACTCCAAAGAACCAAGAAGCCACAAAAGGGAAAGCATATAGAAAGGAAATATCATCTCATACGGGAGATAGTGCAGAGATGAGACGTTACTGCCACAAAGATTGCATCCACAGATAACCTGGCTGATCCGTTTACAAAGACCTTACCGACTAAAGTTTTTGAAGGTCGCCTAGATGGTCTAGGATTACGAGACATGTCTCATTTACTCTAGTGCAAGTGGGAGATTGTTGGAATGTATGCCCTAGAGCTACATATGATGTAAACGGTTTTATGTGTTTTGAAATAAAATGATGCATTATTCATTTATCAAATCATTTGTTTAATCTTCGCCTATTATATATCATCTTAAATACCTTAGATTACTTATGTACCTTAAGACTTAGTGTATGAGTGTCATACACAAGAGGATTTAAGTCTGAAGTTAGTAATCTTAAATAGTCCATAGAGAGCAAACAAAGCGGGTACTTTGTTTGTGGTTTATCTATAGTTGCGGTCAATTCTATATTTGTATGGCGATCTTGATCCGGATCGTCCATGTAGAGATATGAGAATAGAGGCACCTTGTATGATGCGATCATATAGGACTGGACCCAGATAGAAATGACACTCTTATAATATCCGTTAATCAAAGAAAGTCATTTCAATCTACTTGATGGTCATATATGGATTGATCTTAATCCTAAGTGTACTACGAACTCCTGCATAACAGGCAATGTCCTTTGATTTACAAAGGTGAGGTTGGTGTAGAAGTCCCGACCAATAGCTACGTACTTTGGGGACACAATTTGTTTTGTAGCTGGGAACGTTTTACATAGTCATGGAGTTCACTCCTTCTTGCGAGAAGTAGATGAGTATCTTTCTTAAGGGTTGATTCGGTACTTGAACGATTTGAGCGCTCAAGTCTCTCTATTACGAATAGAAAGATTAAAATTCATAATGTTTATGAATAAATCGTTCATTAGAGAATCAATGGTACTTAAGGTAAAAATAATTAGAGGGGTATAACAGACATTATGACCCGGCTCTAATTACGAGATACTCGTGAAGGGTCAATTCGTATGTAATGACTATATCGATGGACACCGTCTTGGTTCGGCTTAATATATCATCAGCGGCAACGAGAGTTCAACTTCGGGTTTTTAGTGGAATAACCCGGAGTTAATAATTCAGAATATTTAATTAAGAGCTTAATTAATATTTCGAGATTATTGGAGCTCGGAACCGTAGGTCCATTTGGTCCCCGTACTAGCTCGATTTACTATAACAGATTTAGTATAATTAGATAGTCCAATTATATACTCACAAAGGTATAAATATTATTAATATGATTAATAATATTATTTGTCACACTTATAACTATATATTAAAAGTTAATATATGATTTATATAATAAATGATTATATGATAATTATTTATTGTTCGTAATTAAATTATATATGATATAATTTAATGAAGGCTAATATTGGAATTCCAAATTTGGGTTTTGGAAACTTTTGAATTTAATTTGGAAGTTACACCTTTATGAAAGTTAGGGTTTTATAATCTCATTAAACCACCAAATTAAGATCCAATGGCTAAGATTAAATTGGCTTTTATCCCACATCGGATTCTTAATTAATTTTGTTGTCTTTGGAGCACTATATAAACCCAAAGAATTCTTCACAATTTTTTGCACCAAACCTTCCAAATCTTGGGTTTATATAAGTGAGCAACTCTAAAGTTTTAAGAGTAAGCCACTGATTTTGAGGATCCTTAAGTCTAATTGACTAGAGGAACCTCGAGTTAAAGGTTTTGAGGTATTTGCCTAGGCTAGCACCAAGGGCAAAATACCCGTGCACTCAAGGCGTAGTCTTGCCGTTGAGTTTTGGCTTTGGTTTGTGCATCTTTGGAGGCCACACACTGGGTGGCTCTTTGGAACGTGTAAGAGCTTGCTGAGTTCGAGAAAAGCTTGTAGATTGGAGGGAGGACTTGAGGAGTCTACGGTTCAAGTAAGTCTTTTTTTTTCTTTATTTTAATTAGAGTTCTTATGATAGTTAGCATGTTTTGGTTTATGTTCTTTGCATGTTTTATGAGTTTTATGCTTAGAATATATAGTAACATGCCTAGGCTTGTAGAATAATCAAAATAAATGAGTCTTAGGCAAATGGAAAGCGGCATCATAATAATAATAATTTTGATTTTCCGTTGTGCACTCGCGGCCGCTTCCCAACATTTGGAATATGTAACGGATAGCAGAATGAGAAATTTAGATCTTGAGTAGATCCCAGTGGTGAGAGAGTATCCTGATGTGTTTCCAGATGAGTTTCCAAGACTACCCCGGGATATGGAGATTGAGTTTTGTATAAACGTAATACCAGAAACCCAGCCTATATCAAATTCCCCATACAGAATGGCCCTTGTAGAACTTAAAGAGTTGAAGGCGCAGTGACAAGACTTGTTGGAAAAGGGCTTTATTGGCCCTAGTGTGTCCCTGTGGGGTGTTCCAGTGTTGTTTGTAAGGAAGAATGACGGGACACTGCGATTGTGTATAGATTATCGGCAGCTGAATAAGGTAACGATCAAGAAAAAATATCCACTACCAATGATTGATGATCTATTTGATCAGTTACAGGGGGCGCAATGTTTCTCAAAAATCAATCTACGATCGGGTTATCATCAGTTGAAGATTAGAGAGAGTGATGTCCCGAAGATGTTTTTTGAACCAGATATGCGCATTACGAGTTCTTAGTAATGTCATTTGGTCTGACCAATGCCCCTGTGACATTTATGGATCTGATGAACAAGGTGTTTAGACCTTTTCTAGACCGACTTATGATAGTATTTATTGATGATATAATAGGGTTTCACGTAATGAGCAGGAGCATGCAGAGCATTTGCATCAGGTGTTGCAGACACTGAGAGAACAGAAGTTGTATGCTAAGTTTTCGAAGTGTGAGTTTTGGTTGACCAGTGTGGTACTTTTAGGGCATGTGGTATCCAAAGAAGGAATTAGAGTGGATTCTCAGAAGATTGAAGCTATTCAGAATTGGCATCGGCCTAAAAGTGTAAGAGAGATTCATAGCTTCTTAGGATTAGATGGATACTATATAAGGTTCGTGTTGGACAATTATGACCCATAACATCACTATTTGTAAAGAACATTGTGTTTTTGTAAAAATTATCTATGTGACAAAAGGAAATTGCTATTTTATCATTATTGTAATTAGATTACTTAGATATATATTAATGATAAAAGTCCATATGGTTAAATCGGATTAATAAGATATGAGATAGTATTAATCCACGAACGATTTAATCATTAAATATCCATAGTCGTAGTATTATCGAGACTGGACATTGATAATGCGGAATAGACTAGTATTACACATGTGCGCGTTATGGAAGCTTAACGGCATAGTTATCATATATTTAGCTATTGGATACTTATGCAAGTGTAATAAGAGGTTATGTTAGCCATTGGACTGGGAATAGTTCGCTCTGGATAGACCCACTCGGAATCCCATTGGTAGTATGACTATGTGTCTATGGGAATCTGAATCAGGTTAGGTATATTTGATCTTTAACCTGAGACTTACATCGCTATTAGTTGCGACAATCAGTTTGGTCGTCGGGAGCTTTAACAGGTTCTGTGTACGCCTGTATTGGGTTTACTGAGAATTGTAGTGTATTGGATGTGATGTCAAGATGAGAGTATCACTTCAGTCATATGGAAATGATGGTCACACATGATACGTAACTAGTACTCTTAAAAGCTGCAGCTATCGGGATAATATGACTAGGTCATGACTTCCCGATTACAGAGATTAGTTACTCATGATCCGATATATGCTTCGTATGGGGCAGACACAGAGCCAGATGATATTCCTAGGTGAATATTTATGGAGAATTGGGTAGGCACGATGCTTTGCTAGAAGCCAACCATGTCTTGTAAATCGGTGAGAACATGGTAAGGGGTACGCATGTGTTCGGATAGTCCGATAACCGTATTTACTGCCAACATATCCAGGAATCTCTTGGGTCGCATCCCAAAGATTCACCGATGATATTTTACTTGAACAATATTAATCTGGGATTAATTAAGAGAGAGAAAATTAATCTGGGATTAATTACGACAAGAATTAATATGGGATTAATTATTAGAGAAAGAATTAATCTGAGATTAACTGCGTCGAGAATTTATCTGGGATTCAATTCGTCGAGAAGAGAGAACGCGATTAATTTGGAATTAATCGGCAAAGTAAATTTAATAGTTAAATTAGATTTTACTATTTAATTTATTTATTTATCTGGCATAAAAATCGGATTGAAGAGAGAACGATTAATTTGGAATTAATCGATTAAATGATATATTAGATATATTAAATGAAATCGAATTTCAGAGCGGAATTAAAATTGGATTTTAATTCGGGCAAACGAATTAATTTAGAATTAATTCGTATGCGACTTTCGTAATAATTTTGCTGTGCATTATTATTTAATTTAATTAGATTTAATTGCGTCGCGACGGAAAAATTGTTTATTCGGATTAAACAAATCCGAGCCCAAAGTGTATTGTGTAAGCCAACTAGATTTGGAATTAAATGGGTGGGACCCATTACTTACATTAATTGTCAACTTTTCATGTAAGTGGTTGGCAATAAAGTAAATTGGATTTAATACACATCATACCTACCAAGTAAAAATCAATTAAAATGAATTTTTGGAAAATCATTATCTCTCTCCTTTTGGTCGTGTGGCCACTGCTCTCTGACTTCTCCTTTTATGGCCGAAAGAAAACAACATTTGTTTTTTGACAAAAACAAATGCATTTGGCCTCTGTAATTAAAGAATAGCAAATGGCCGTCTGATTGCCTTTTTTTTTTTTGAAGATTTAGCCGAATGCAATTGGCTTCTTTCAAAAGAAAGCATATGGCCTCTGACTTGGTCATTTGCTTGGCCGAATGGCCTTGGCTCACCAAAGGCCGATTGCTTCCCTCTCTTTTGGGAAAATTTGCTTCTCCTTGGGAGATAAAATTTATTTCATTTTGTTCTTGCTAGCACATAATGGAGTCAAGTAAAGGTGATAGGGATACTCACCCATGAGTTTGGAACAACAAAAAGGGCTTGGAAGCTTCAACATCCATGAAATTTTTGAAATCCTAAATTTGATCAATGTAAGTATTCCGCAACTTTCTTGATTAATTCACACAATAATCACGCTTAGAGATCCCGTGGCATGTCTAGGACACTTACAATGCTATCAGAGCGAGATCTAAGCTTGATTTGATTGTAGGGTTTGTAAACTTTAATTTGGGATTTTATGCTTGGAGCTTGATTTTGCCTAAATTGATGAGTTGGTTGAGTTTATATGATATTGAATTAGAGTTGTATATCATTGGATTTGTGATAAATTGATTAGATCAAAATCCCTAAAATCCATGCTTGGCCGATTACTACCCTATGAGGACTCATGGTGATTTTTTGAAAATTAGCAATTGGATATGTTAATTGGGATGGAATGTATTTTAGATGTTGATTTGATTGGATTGAAATCAAATTGTATGATAATTTCCTTGCCAAAACCGTGAGTATGAAGCATGTTATAATGAATTGTTTTGCTTCAATTTATGTTGGACATGAATTGGAAATGTTGAGTATGATTAATTGAATTAATTAGTATTTTGAAAATATTAGATTAATTGATTAATTGTACTAATTGCACTTTAATTAGATTAATATGTAATTTGGAATGATATTAATTTAATTTGTTGTAATTGGGCTTAATGGGCTTGGTTGGGCCAAGTTTGGTTTAGGATAATTGGTTGGATCCAATTGGGCCTAAAACCATTTCCATAAAGTACAAATATAAGATTTGGGCCTTTACAAATTTAATTGGGCCTAAATTGATTTTATGGCATAAGGGAGATTCCTTATTGGGCCTTGGAATCTTGGGTTTGATCCATAATGGCCAAAGCCCATGCCTAAAGAATTAATTAAAAGCCCATTGGACTTTAATTAAAAAGTATTGGATACTAATTGGGCCTTTGAGACCCATGTAGATTGGATTTGGAATCCAAGTCTAAAAAGCAATTTTAAAAGTGTAATTATTTAATTTGGAATTAAATATGAATTAGTATTGAATATAATTTAAATTGGATTTAAAATTGTAGTTCGATATAATTCAAGAATACGTACTTCGAGTATTTATTCTTAAACGAGTTGGACTTGCGCAAATCAAATCGTTGTTTGAACATTGGATGGTCATTAATTCAAAGATTAATTAATTGGATTAGATTGATTGAATAACGTGCTTTGTGTGAATACTTAGATGTATGAATGAATAATGTATATCGGATGAATATTAGAAAGGTGAGGGCAATTTTGGAAATTATTGTAATAAATTTAGAATTTATTAAATTAGACCTGCTTGTCCAGCCTATTATCTCCTTATCTCATTGTATTTCTCTTCTCACTAATTCCCCTCAATGTAAATGAGGTTTCTTTAGAAGTATTATGTAATTGGGTAGAAGTAAGAATAGTGCTAGCGGGAGAGAGAAAATTGAGAGATTTGTTCTAGGAACAAAGTTTGTTATATATCCATCTGATTATTATTATTATTTTATTCGCTCCTTATTATGATTTTAGAATGCATGTTTAAGAGTGTATGATGAGACCTAATTAAAGATAATAAATTGGTTGCCAAATCGCGACAAAAACACTCATTTTATATTAAGCATTTTTCCTTCCATTGAGTGATTCTCTCTCAAGATCCAAGATTGACATTGGTTTGTTGGCCAAAGTAAAGACCTTTGTCCATTGCGGATGTGTTTGAATCACGAAAGCTTTGTTCCATATCGTATGTCTTGGGCAAGTTGTGATTTGTTGGCCAAACTCAAGATCACTTCTTGTTCATCGACCTTGATTACGGAGCTTTCCCACTGTCAATGGGTCACGCTTAATTGGTTTCATTAAAGCCAAGGCTTAGTTGATTCAGAGGAAAAAGGTTAGGAAATATATTGGATATATTGGCATATATTGGATATATGTTTCGGACTTGGAGGTCCACCTACTGGATCTAGGAATTGGATGGGATCCAATTGATCTTAGAGATCCACCTAGTTAAGTTTCATACAACTTGTTGGCCAAAGTCAAGGTTTTGTGTTATTTAATGGGATCCTAGCCCAATAGGAAACTAGGTTTCCCAAGTACTCCACAGAGGGTTAGAGGCTCGTCGAAAAATAGTGGGAGACAAATATTAAATTTGCAATTTCGTTTAAATACTTGCCAATACGCGCTCATTTCATTTTTCGTAATTAATTATTTATAAATATATTAGTTGGACTAATATTCAATTGTTGTATTAATTAAACAGTTATACTGTATTCAAACTACTTCATTTGTAGTTGGTTATATAATTGGATTATGGTAATCAATACATTTGAATGTAACCGATCAATTGTAGTTGATTATATAGTTAGAATATAGTAATCATTATATTCAATTGTACCCGAAATCGTTGATTAGATAGTTGGACTATTGCAATCAAGATGGATGAAAGATTAGCGTTTAGAACATAATCCTGGGTGAAAATGTATTTAAACGGCTCTAATTTTCAGAATGGGAATAGAACTTCATAATAGTCATGAGAGCTGAGAAGTTATTCTATTTTATAGAGAAACCTTTCGGTCCTGAGCCCGGAGTTGAGCGAATAGTAGAACATGAGCTTGGGAAGACTCATTGTGATGATAACTTTAGTGCTCAATCAGTTATGCACAGCCAGAGCTTCTTAAAAGGACATATCCCAAGTTGTCTGCCTAAACTGTAGCAAAAGGGGTCATTAGAAGTGTGACTGCCGTATGGACAAGGCAGACATGAAGGAAGTGAAGGCGGGACATGGTTCCGGCTTCAATAATGTTTGTTATAAATATGTTCACTATTGGTTTTAAAATTGGTTTTTTGATACTAGATGTGGTACATGAATATAAGTACTGATGTACAGGATCTATTGATAAGCAGAAGACTGACTTCAGATGAGATCGACCTACAAGTCAGAAACAGGACGAGAGTCGCTGTTTTGGCCATAGAAACCTAAGTTTTGGAACTGCCCTTAGGGCATGTGCTTAAATTAGAAGACTGTTAGAATGTATCTAGTTTGACTAGGAACATTATCTCTATATCTAGTTTAACCCGTTGCGGTTATACCTTTATATTCTAAAACACTAAGTGTTTTGTTTATAAAGATGATATTGAGATAAGCACATTGATGTGAATAACAATATTTATATTTAGAATATAAATGAATCTCAAACATATTATATGACAAACATAAGCTCAAACTGAATAAATCTGTTGAGACTTAAAAGTGGCATTGTTGAATGGGACACATTAACAAGACTCGTATATCCACACTTTCGAAGAGTGGATACTAGGACGGATTTGATTCTAATTCAAATGATGTCAACGAATCTAGTTTATTAGGAAAAATGCCTAAAACACCTTTTACTTGGTAAAAGTGCAACTGTCACCGATCTGTTAGCCCTCGTTCATAGTGAAGTAAATAGACCAATGTCTAGCTAGGCTAGAGGTGGATATGAATACTTCATAACCCTTATAGATGTGGCATCGCGTTACGGTTATGTGTATCTGATGAAACACAAGTCAGTAACTTTTGATAAATTCAAAGAGTTTCGACACGAAGTATAGAAAAATAGACTAACAAAAGTATTAATACATTACGGTAAGACCATAGTGTAAAATACTTAAACATATGAGTTTCAAGATTAATCAAAAGAGTATAGTATTCTTTCACAGTGGACTCCTCCCGAAACACCTCAATTTGACGTGTGTCCGAACAGAGAAACTGGACTTTGTTGGACATCATAAGGTTAATGATGAGTCGCTCTGAGCTACCAATTTGCTTCTAAGGATACACATTAAACAGTGCATTACTTATTTTGAATAAGGTTCCGCAAAAGTCTGTTAGACATACTCCATATGAAATATGGATAGGAAAGAAACCGGGTTTCTCATTCCTGATGATTTGGGAATGCTGGGCATACGTTTGGATGATACCAAACTAGAACCCAAATCGGATAAGTGCCTATTTGTAGGTTGTCCTAGGGAAACCAAAGTATAGTACTTATACAACTCACAAGAGAACAATGTAATTGTTGCTCTCCATACGGTTTTCCTAAGAGGAATTCCTATATGCAGTGGAAAATGGGAGGAAAGTAAAACTCGATGAAAATCGGAGTAATACTGTTCCAGGCACCGAGTCCTCACGGAACACCAACAGTTCATCAGGGATGAAACTGTACCAATAATCTTCGAATACACAAGAACCGCGTAGGTCGGAGAGAGTCAGAAAACAACCTGGGTGGTATACGTTTCTGATCTCACCTTATGTAGACCTCAATCTTATTGAGGAAGACGAACCAGCTACGTATGAGAAAGTGATACAAGGTATCGACTCCTTTTATGGAAAAGTGCCATGAAGTGCGAAATAGATTCCATGTATATGAACCAAGTTTGGATACTGGTTGATGTACCAGAAGGCATTGTGCCTATTGGCACTATATAAGTCTTCAAGGAAGACATACATGGATGGCAACATGAAATGTACATAGCTAGGCTTGTACAGAAAGGGTATCGTCAAAGACATAGTGTCGACTACGACGAAACTTTTTCACCTGTTTCCATGATTAAATCCATTCGGATAATGCTTGCTATAACTGTATATTTCGTTTATGAAATATGACAGCTGGATGCCAAAACCGCTTTCCTTAACGGAAACCTTTTGGAGGATGTTTGTCTGCAACATCCTGACGGTTTTATCGTGCCAAAACATGCAAACAAGGTTTGCAACATAAATCGATCCATTTATGGATTGAAGCAAACATTACATTCTTGGAACCAGCATTTTGATGTAATCATAATGGTATATGATTTAATTCAAAACGAAGATGATTCTTGTGTATATAAGAAGGTTAGTGGGAGCGCACTGACATTGAATGTCCTATAAAGTGATGATTTATTGCTTCTTAGCAATACCATTCCCATAATATAATCGGTGAAAGCTTGGCTTTCATTAAAATTCTCCATGGAATACCTAGGAAAAGCAGGCTTTATTCTAGGAATAAAGATCTACTGGGATAGATCTAGAAAGCTGCTGCAACCCTCCCAGAGCTCGTACGTTTTTGAAATGTATGTGACCTGATGTCTCATATGCTTTGAGCATATGTAGAAGCTATAAGGCCAATCCAGGTGATGGTCACTAGATTGATGTAAAGAACATCCTTGAGTATCTTGGACGAACTAAGGATGCTTTCTGGGAATATGGGGAAACGAGAACTTGATGTGACTAGGTTCACCGCTACAAGTTTCCAAACCGAAAAAGATGACTTTAAGTCGCAATAAGGGTACATATTTAGTTTGAATAACGGAACAGTGAGCTGGAAATCTTCCAAGCAAGATACTGTTGCCGAATAAACAATAAGTACGGAACATTGCTGCAGCTAAGGCAGCAAAAGAAGCATTTTGGATCTATAAAATTCCTAATTAGATTAGGAGTAGTTCTGTTAGCAGCTGAGCTAGGCTACAACACAGGCTAAGGAACCGTGGTCTCATCAATGATCCAAGTATATACTTCAATTATTTCATCTGATTCGTAAGATCATAAATCGTGGCGATGTGATGATCGAATAAATCGCATCAGATGATAACCTTGTAAATCCGCTTACGAAAGCTGTTTCTCAGCAGAAGTTTGAGCAACCCGTACATAGTTCAGGTGTTAGACACTTGAGTGATTGCCTATAAGCCAAGTGGGAGATTTTTGGACAATTATGACCCATAGCATCACTATTTGTACATAACATGGTGTTGTTATACAAATTAACTATGTGATAAAAGAAATTGCTCTTTTATCATTTGTAATTGGATTACCTGGATATATAAATGATAAAAGTCCATATGATTGGTACTGGATTAATAAGATATGAGGCAATATTAATCACCTAAGGTTTAATCATTAAATATCCCTAGTCGTAGTATTATTGAGACTGGACATCGATAATGCGGAATAGGGTAGTATTACACATGTGCGTGTTATGGAAGCGTAATGGCATAATTCTCATATATTTGGATATTGGATACTCATGCAAGTGTAATAGGAGGTTCTGTTTACCGATGGTACGGAAATAGCTTCGCTCTGGATAGACCCCTCGGAATCCCATTGGTAGTATGACTATTTGTCTATGGGAATCCGAATCAGGGTAGGTGTATTTGGTCTTAACCTGAGACTTGCATCGCTAATACTTGTGACAATCAATATACTTTGGTTTTGGTCGTCCGGGGCTTTAACAAGTTTTGTGTACGCGTCTTCTGGGTATACTGAGAATCGTAGTGTATTGGGTGTGATGTCAAGATGGAAGTATCACTTCAGTCATATGGAGATGATGATCACGCAGGGATACAGAACCAGTTCTCTCATATGTTACAACTATCAGGATAATATGACAAGGTCAAGATTATCCGATCATAAAGAGACTAGTTGCTAGTGATCCGATATATGCTTCGTACGGGGCAGTCACAACTCCAGCCCAGGCCTAGCATGTGACATCCGATATTGGATCGTAATGCGCAATACTACGCATACTATGCCTGACAAAGATCTCGTATTCCTTAAAAGAATATTTCTGGAGAATTGGGTAGGCACGGTGCTTTGCTAGAAGCCAATCATGTCTTGTAAATCGGTAAGAACGTGGTACCGGGTATGCACGTGTTCGGATAGTCCGATAATCATATTTACTGCCAACATATCCATGGATCTCTTGGGTCGCATCCCAAATATTCACCGATGATATGTGACTCGAACAATATTAATCTGAGATTAATTAAGAGAGAGAAAATTAATATGGGATTAATTACAGCAAGAATTAATCTGGGATTAATTATTAGAGAAAGAATTAATCTGGGATTAATTACGTCGAGAATTTATATGGGATTCAATTCGTCAAGAAGAGAGAACGCGATTAATTTGGAATTAATCGGCAAAGTAAATTTAATAGTTAAATTGGATTTTACTATTTAATTTATTTATTTATCTGGCATAAAAATCGGATTGACGAGAGAGAACGATTAATTTGGAATTAATCGATTAATGATATATTAGATATATTAAATGAAATCATATTTTAGAGCGGAATTAAAATTGGATTTTAATTTGGACAAACGAATTAATTTAGAATTAATTCGTAAGCGACTTTTGTAATAATATTGCTGGGTAATATTATTTAATTAAATTATATTTAATTGCGTCGCGACGGAAAATTTATTTATTCGGATTAAATGAATCCGAGCCCAAAGTGTATTGTGTAAGCGAACTAGATTTGGAATTAAATGGGTGGGACCCATGACTTACATCAATTGTCAACTTGTGATGTAAGTGGTTGGCAATAAAGTAAATTGGATTTAATACACATCATACCTACCAAGTAAAAATCAATTAAAATGATTTTTTGGAAAATCATTATCTCTCTCTCTTTTTGGCCGTGTGGCCACTACTCTCTGACTTCTCCTTTTATGGTCGAAAGAAAGCAACATTTTTTTATTGACAAAAACAAAGGCATTTGGCCTCTGTAATTAAAGAATAGCAAATGACCTTCTGATTGCCTTTTTTTGAAGATTTAGCCGAATGCAATTGGCTTCTTTCAAAAGAAAGCATATGGCCTCTGACTTGGTCATTTGCTTGGTCGAATGGCCTTAGCTCACCAAGGGCCGATTACTTCCCTCTCTTTTGGGCAAATTTGCTTCTCATTGGGAGATAAAATTTATTTCATTTTTTTCTTGCTAGCACATAATGGAGTCAAGTAAAGGTGATAGGGATACTCACCCATGAGTTTGGAACATCAAAAATGGCTTGGAAGCTTCAACATCCATGGAATTTTTGAAATCCTAAATCTGATCAATGTAAGTATTCCGCAACTTTCTTGATTAATTCACACAATAATCACGCTTAGAGATCCTGTGGCATGTCTAGGACACTTACATATTGCTTCTATTCTTGCACTGCCAGCGGGATCAAGAGGATTTACAGTGTATTGTGACGCTTACAGAGTGGGATTAGGTTGTGTATTGATGCAGAGGGGGAAAGTGATTTCTTATGCTTCCAGATAGTTGAAGCCTTATGAACAAAATTATCCCACTCATGATTTGGAAATGACTGCAATAATATTTTCTCTAAAGATATGGCTACATTATCTGTATTGTGAAAGGTTTGAAATTTTCACCGATCACAAAAGCCTTAAGTATATCCAGAGTCAAAATGAGCTTAATTTGAGACAGAGAATATGGGTGGAGTTGTTGAAAAATTATGATTGCTTCATTCAGTACCATCCGGGCAAAGCTAATTTTATAGCGGATGCCTTGAGCAGGAAGTCTATGGGAAGTTTGGCTCATTTTCCAATTGAGAAATGGCGCCCAGCCAAACAGATGCAGAGCTGTATGTTGGATGGAGTGAATTTTCAAATAACGACACAATGGGGGTTATTGGTGCAGATTCAAGTTAAATCCACACAATGGGGGTTATAATAAATGCACATGAAGAAGATCCTGAGGTGCAACAAATTAGAGGTAGAATACAGTAAGGTACGGAGGATAAATATTATTTAGACAATGAAAATCTCATCAGAAAGAAGAATAGAATTCTTGTTCCTCCAGTTCCGGAGTTGAAACGCTCGATATTAGAGAAGGCCCATACTTCATCTCACACCATGCATCTTGGGATCACCAAGATATACCACGACCTTAAGGATCTTTATTGGTGGAATGGCATGAAAAATGATGTGGCTGAATTTGTCACAAGTGTTGGGATTTATGTCCTAAAGCGTCATGTATTGTAAAACGAAATTGATTATTGTAATAATAATAAATGCATTATTCATTTTATCAAAGTTGTTTGATTTATATCGCATATTGTCCAATTATCTTGTTTACCTTGATTACTATTGTACCTTTAGACTTAGTGTATGTTTGATGCACAAGAGGATTTAAGTCTGAAATTAGTAATCTAAATAGTCCATAGTGAGCAAACAAATAGGGTACTTTTGCGGTCCATTCTATACTTGTATGACGACCTCGATCCGAGATCGTTCATGTAGTGACATGGGAATGGAGGCACCTTGTATGTTGAGATCATATAGGACTGGACTCAGATAAATACAAATTTCTTTTAATATTCGTTAACCAAAGAAATTCATTTTATCTAAAAGATTGTCATATATGGATTCGATCTTAATCCTAAGTGTACTACGAACTCCTACATGATAGGCTATGTCCTTTAATTTACGATGGTGAGGTTGGTGTTGCATTCCCGGCCAAAAACTACGTATTTTGGGGGTATGGTTTGGTGTGTAGCTGGGAACGTTTTAAATAGATATGGAATTCACTCCTTCCTACGAGAAGCAGAAGAATATCTTTTTTAAGAGTTTATTCGGGACTTGAACAATTTGAGCGCTCAAATTTTCTATTGAGAATAGAAAGTTTTATATTCATAATTGTTATGAATTAATTGTTCATTATATAATCAATGGTGCTTAAGAGATAAAATATTTAGAGGGGTTTAACGGACTTTTGACCCGGCTCTATTTATGAGATATTCGTGAAGGGCTATATTCATATGTAATGACTATATCGATGGACACCGAAGTTGTTCGGTTTTATTTTATCCATCTACGATAACGGGAGTTCAACTTCGAGTTTTTAATGGAATAACTGCGGAGTTAATAATTCATAATATTTGATTAAAGAGTTTAATTAATATTTCAGAATTATTGGAGCTCGAAACCATAGGTCCATTTGGTCCCCGTGCTAGCTCGATTAACTATAGCAAACCTAATATAATTAGATTGTCTAATAATATGCTCACTTTATATATATATATATATTATTAATGAGATTAATAATATTTAATTTTCACAAATGAAAACTATGTTAAATTAGTTTAACTTAATGTTTTCTAGAATTATTTGATTATGAGATAATCAAGTCTTGATTATGAGATAATCGAGTTAGTAATAATTATGAGATAATCCCTACAACATAATTGAAGGTAATTTAATCATTATTCATATGGTGATTTTTATTTACCTTAGGAGACAAGGCCATAGGCTTACCATGTCATCCAAGAAATTATGTCTATTAGGTGGCTTGTATACACCTAATAGTTTTGTCATTAGCTAATGCATTTTATGCTTTGGTATGGCCTCCACATTTATGTGTTTGCCATTGAAAGAAAGCATTATATGCTTAATGACAAAGTCTTTATCTTTAACTTATAATTTCTTATGTTTTGGTATGGCATTTGGCCATTGCAAGAAAGCATTAGTTGCTTAATGACAAGGTTAGTTGGCTTGAGTTAGAGAATATAATCTCTACTATTTCTCTCACTTCCTTAGGTTAATATTTTGCAAACATTCACACAAGTGTTGTGAGAAAGATTTGAGAGAAAATAGAGAGAGTTTAAACATTCACAAGTGTTGTGAGAGTATTTGAAATTCATAAAGCCAAACACAAATTGTGACATATTGATTCTCTAAATCGTTTAGAGTTTAATCTTTGTGAGTGAAGCCCACACTTCAGTTTATTGATTTCGAGTCATAGTTCGGAAGATTGAGTGGTTGATCCATGTGTTGGACAACAAAGGATTGATCTTGGCTACTACAACAAAGAGAGAAGGTAAAGAAAAGTTTAAAGATCCATACCGGACCCGGTGCCACCACAAGCAACTTCTGCCGCGTAAAGGAAAGTCGTTTCCTATAATTGGCATCGAGAGCTTAAGGTTGAAAAGTTTGCTTAACCCTTCTCATTTTAGTTTTATTAATTTATATGAGATATAGATTATTAAAAATGCATGTTGTGATGAGTATGCACAATTAGATTCATGAGATGAATGGTTTTAATGTTCATGTGATGAATGTTTACTTTTGATTCATATGATGAATGTATTGCGTTGATCATTGTTTTTAGAATTGGAAATGTAAGACCATAAGGTCATATTCTTTCGAGTGTTGTAAGTTCATTTCATTTGTAATAAGTTCATTATGTAACCCTATTTGTAACTTGGAGGAGCCGATGCCGCGAAGGACTATTGACGAAGAAATTCTGCAAAGAACTCAATAACACTCCATGGAACTTGTTTTGAAGACCAATGGATGCCTTGGATTTATTGTACTAATTAGATTAGTATAGAAAAATAAGAGCCCGATCAACGCAATTTGTAATGTGATGTTTTTTAAAAAAAATTCAAGTCCCTGGAAACTGGGTTGCGTCACGACGTAACCTCTCTGCGCATCGTGACGCGCCCAGCCAAACATTATGCAGTCTTCTACCTCGCGCACGTCGCGACATGAGGGGACCCGCGTCGTGACGCCCACCAGTGCGGATCGCGACGCCCAGACCTGGGAAATATGTGTGTTTTAAATAATTTATTAACATGTCATATAGTCTGGGGTGCCTACTCTTGTATTTTCACATGCCATAACATGTAGATATGCATGATATTCTAGTCATAAAATATAATTTTATGTAATTTAAATGTTAAATAAGAATATGAGATGCATGCAAACGGATTAATAAGATTAATTGGTTTAAAGGTTTAAAAATTATGAATTCATGTTTTAGAAACAAATGGACTTTATGAGTACATTATTTTCATTGGTATATCGAATGAAAACCCGGACGTAAATTCCATAGCCGGTTTCGAATGAATGGTAATATGGTCTGCACTCGGGATACAATACCACGTACCTTTGGAATAAATAATATCTTTTTATCAATTAAATGGTTTAATGATATTTGGTCCGTTTGTTGAATTCTAAATTTTAAAACATATTAGTGGACTAGTAATTTAAGAGTTAAATTGATTAGATCACTATAACAACTTGATTAAATTAGTTTAATTAAGTTAATTGGTTAGTAAAGACTAATCGGGATTAGTGAATAAAATTTTAAGAGTTAAAATTGGTTAGATCACTAAATTATCAACTAGTATTAATAAGATTATGACTTTAGCCGAGCATAATCTAAGATTTATAAAATACTAGTGAGATAGAAATCTTACACTTCAAAATAGTGAGTAGGAGAGGGGCATACCACAATATATCCCACGATCTCCATTGTTATCTAGAAACGTGAGATTCAATAGGCGCCTCGAGACAACTTTGCTTTCGTCCCCACAGATAGTGTCCTTTTTTAGGTCAATATCAAGTTTGGATTCCGAAAGGATAAGGACTCTAGATGTATATGGTGATTTTACCTACCTTACGGCGGCACTTCACTAGTTAAGTCCAAGGGTTCTGAAATGATGGGTCACACTCACAAAGGAATGATTAAGTTGTTAATCAAAGCTTCCTTGAACAAAATAACGGTAGTTGATTAATATAGGAATAAGAGTTATTTCAGATATATTAATCAATTGAGAATGTCTCAGTCTATCATGCGAATACTTGACCTACCCTACAGCACCACTTATTTGTTGGATGATAGATAACTGTGGCATAGTAATTCTTTTAGGTTTCTAATTCATTATACATTGATCATGCATCATGTTTAATTTTATGCCTAAATGTTTGACAATTTTAATATGCAATGAATGTTGAATGCGCATTTATTATTTTTCAACCATGGTATCTGCAATTATCTCAATTCTCAAACAACAAGAAAAATTAACCGGGGATAACTTTGTAAAATGGAAAAGTGACATGAATGTATCTTGGTCTGCGAAGACCTTAAATTTATCCTAATGGAGGAATGTCCTCCTGAGCCAGCACCAAATGTTGGCAGAGCTTCACGTAATACCTACAATAATTGGATTAAAGCTGATAAGAAAGCCCATAGCTATTTGATAGCATCCATGTCTGAGTTTATTGCTGCACAGCATGAGCTTATGGCGACAACATCAATGATTATGCAGTCATTACAGAACATGTTTGGGCAACCTTAAGACTGGCAACAACATGAGGCAATAGTCTCTGTATTTACTGCTAGAATGAAGGAAGGCACATCAGCCCAAGACCATATGTTAAGGATGATGTCTCATCTTAATATGGCTGAAACCCATTGTGCACATATCAATGTGCAAAGCCAGGTGACAATGATCATGGAAACCCTTCCAAAGAGTTTCCTGCAGTTTAAAAGCAATTGTTCTATGAATAAATTGACTTTTATGTTGACTGAACTGCTAAATGAGCTCACCAATTACGAGTCTATTATTAATGGTCTTCGTAGGTCCAATGTCAAGGCAAATGTTACCGAATCTTCTAAATCTACAAAGAAAAAGAAGAAAGGCAATTGGAAAGCAAAGGCAAAACCAATGAAAAAGAAGAACAACAAAAGCTCCAAAGAAACCAATGCCGAAGGAAAATGTTTCCATTGTGAACAACAAGGGCATTGGAAAAGGAATTGTCTGAAATACCTTGCTGAGCTTAAAGAGAAGAAGAATACATGTAAATACGATTTACTTTTGATTGAGTCTCTTGTGGTGGAGGATGCTAAATCCATATGGATTGTTGATTCTGGTGCCGTTAACCATGCCTGTTGTTCTTTGCAGCTACTTGACTGATGGAATAACCTTGCTGAAGGTAGTTTTACCATGAGAGTTGGGACAAGGGATGTTGTTTCAGCAAAAACAGTGGGAGATTCCAAGTTAAACTTTAATAATAGTTATTTATGTTTGAATGGTGTGCTATATATTCCTGGTTTTCGCAGGAATTTGATATCTGTAACAAAACTTATGGAATGTGGTTTTTCTATTTCATTTAATAATAAGTGAGTTATTATTAGTATAAATAGATTAAAGATATACACAGGAAACTCCGAAAATAACCTATATGTATTAAGGCCGTTAATGCATGAATCACTACTTAATACTGAAATATTTAAGATTGAAAAATCTAAAACTAAACGGCAAAAGATTTCTCATGATGATACATATTTATGGTACCTTAGAATTTGTCACATTAACCTTGACCAGATAGATATGCTAATTAAGAATGGAGTTTTAAACCAGTTAAAACTCTGTATTTTATTTGTCTGCGAATCCTATCTAGAAGGCAAGATGACTAAGAGACCTTTTAATGGAAAAGGATAAGAGCCAAAGAAACACTTGAGCTAATACATTAGTTTAACTTAAAGTTTTCTAGAATTCTTTGATTATGAGATAATCAAGTCTTGATTATGAGATAATCAAGTTAGTAATAATTATGAGATAATTACTACAACATAATTGAAGGTAATTTAATCATTATTGAGATGGTAATTTTTATTTACCTTAGGAGACAATGCCATATGGCTTACCATGTCATCTAAGCAATTATGTCTATTAGGTGGTTTGTATACACCTAAGAGTTTTGTCATTAGCTAATGCATTTTATGCTTTGGTATGGCCTCCACATTTATGTGTTTGCCATTGAAAGAAAGCATTAGATGCTTAATGACAAAGTCATTGTCTTTAACTTATAATTTCTTATGCTTTAGTATGGCATTCACATTTTTGTGTTTGCCATTGCAAGAAAGCATTAGTTGCTTAATGACAAGGTTAGTTGGCTTGTGTAAGAGAATATCATCTCTACCATTTCTCTCACTTCCTTAGGTTAACATTTTTGCAAACATTCACACAATATTGTGAGAAATATTTGAGAGCAAATAGAGAGAGTTTAAACATTCACAAGTGTTGTGAGAGTGTTTGAAATTCATAAAGCCAAACACAAATTGTGACATATTGATTCTCTAAATCGTTTAGAGTTTAATCTTTGTGAGTGAAGCCCACACTTTGGTTTGTTGGTTTCAAGTCATAGTTTGGAAGATCGAGTGGTTGATCCAGGTGTTGGACAGCAAAGGATTGATCTTGGCTACTACAACAAAGAGAGAATGCAAAGAAAATTTTAAAGATCCATACCGGACCCGGTGCCACCACAAGCAACTTCCATCGCGTAAGTCATTTCCTACAACAAGGTGTCTCACTTGTCATCAGGTTAAACCTGAACATCAGAGACCAGCAGGGAAATTGCAGAGTTTAGACGTTTCCGGAGTAGAAATGAGAGAAGATCACCATGGTCTTTGTCGTTAGGCTCCCGCGTACCTCAAAAGGGTGTGATTCTATATGGGTGATCGTGGATAGATTGACCAAATCTGCATATTTTCTTCCAGTTAAAACTAGCTTTACAGCAGCCCAATATGCCAAACTCTATTTGGATGAGATAATATCGTTGCATGGAGTACCTGTCTCAATTGTCTCTGATCGAGGTTCTCAGTTTACCTCTACGTTTTTGCAATCATTTTAAGAGGCTTTGGGTTCACAGTTACGCTTTAGAACAACCTTTCACCCTCAGACTTATGGTCAGTCAGAGCACACCATACAGACTTTAGAAGACATGCTTCGGGCCTTTGTAATTGATTTTGAGGGTAGTTGAGACCAGTACTTGCCACTTATAGAATTGGCTTATAATAGTTTTCAAGTAAGTATTCAAATGGCATCATTTGAGGCTTTGTATGGACGGAAGTGCAGATCTCCAGTTGGATGGTTTGAAGTTGGGGAGCAAATGTTATTGGGACCAGATTTGGTACAAGTTGCCGTGGAGAAAGTGAAAGTAATCAGAGAAAGGTTGGGTACAACTCAGAGTCACCAAAAGAGTTATGCAGATCACCGGAGGAAGGATTTGGAGTTCCAGATGGGGAACCTTGTGTTTCTAAAAGTATCTCATTTTAAAGAAGTCATGAGATTCGGCAAAAAGGGTAAACTCAGCCCTAGATTTATTAGGCCATTCCAGATACTTCAGAGAGTTGGAGGAAGAGCTTATGAGTTGGCCTTTCCACCCAACATGGATAGTATACATCCGATTTTTCACGTATCTATATTGCGGAAGTATTTGCGTGACGAATCTCAAGTATTGAGGCCCAGACAGGTTATATCCATCAAAACTTATCTTATTCGGAACAACCAATAGCTATTGTGGGCAAAATGACAAGGAATCTATGATCTCGATGGGTTCCTTCAGTCAAAGTGGTTTGCCAACATCATAAGGAATGAGAGGCTACTTAGGAACCAGAAGAAGCCATGAGAGAACAATATCCCCAACTCTTCGTGGATGAAGGTACACCATATCTTTAAACATTTTGATTCGAGGAATAATTATTTTAAGAGTGGGGAATTTGTAACGACCCCAAATATTTTTAGTTCGGCTAGGGACGCATGAGATTTCTTTTCTGGGTAGTAAATAATTTCTTGAATTGACTTGGAGATAACGAATTTAAGTCCAACTTTCCTTTGTTTTTAACAAGGCCAACAAAAATTAAAAAAAGAAAGAAAGAAGCCCAAGGCCCAACAAACTAAATTACCTAGATTTTTCTATAAAATTTGGTTAAGTAATCATTAAAAAAAAAGGGAAATGCTTTTGGCATATTGTCGTGGGATTGAGAGAGATAATGAGAGAAAGTTTACAATTTTCTTGTAAAAAAAACTAAAACTTAACAGGGGAAATTCATCCAACAAAACCTAAAAGAAGAAAAGAGAGATCAAATGGCATTGTTAGGGAATGAGGAGGTTGAATTAGGTAAGGCTACTTGACCCAAACTTTAGTGTTTTGAATTTTGATAGTTTGATGATTGTAGTGTGTTGCTGACTTGAAGATAATGCACTTGTGATGGTTTTGTGTGAAAGAGTTGATGTGTGGAAAAAAAAAATTGATGGCTTACCCTAATTAAAACACTAAGAGAGAATGATGGGATTTTGGTAGAAATGAGAAGTTGGGAATGTAAGTTGATGATTAGGATATGTTGAAGTTATTTTGTTTGATATGTATTGAGATATGGAGTTGATTATAGAAGAAATGAAATCTGGTTTTGGAAACGGTGACGAATCATGACGCAAATGAGGTAGAAGCCTGCGTATGTTTAATGAGGTCGCATCGCGACGCAGATGGATTGGCGTCGCGATGCGTACCCAAAAATCAGATTTTTTTTTTTCTGAAATCGCGACGCATAACTAAGGGTTTAAAATTTTATTTTACATTTCATTTAAGGAATATAAGATATTCTAAGTGAGTAATTCAACTAGGTTAAGGAACTTAATTTAATTTTGAACCGTATTTTATAACTTATGATTCTAACCCAGTTTATTCCACATAGATAATCATTAGGAGTCGCGTTCTCCCTCAGCGATGTGAAGGAAACTTGACCGAACTTCAAATCTATGAGTGTAGACTTTTCTTTTAAATTGATTTATATTACTTTTTATTGATCAAAATTTGTTTCGAGATTTATTTTTAAAAGCTTTAGGGCATTAGCCTTATTGAACTATCAGACACTTCTTATGTAAGATTGTTTTGAAAACCAACCTCGGATATCCCATTTCGAGGCATGGGGGAAAACCAACCTCGGCTCTTACTTATGAAATTGACGGACATAGAACGTATGTACACGTAGTTCAGGGTTATGGGGACGGCGATACATAACGCCCCTAGACCCTAGTTTCAGGGTCAGGTAGTTGCATGGATTAGCACTACCGACTCTAGTTCAGTGGCTTGGGGGACGGCGATACGTAACGCCTCAAGTCCACTAGTTAGGCGTATGGGGAGAAGACGATACGTAATGCCCTCATGCATCAGGTTTTCTTCAGTATCAGAGATTTATGCAAAAAGTAATTTTGAAAAAGGTTTTCTCAAGTTTTAAAGTAAAGAACCTGTTTTCTAAAAAGGATTTCGAAGCGCTTTAAGACTAAATGATTTTAAACAATTATACTGATTCAGTTTCTTGTTTTTATAGCTCCACTGACTGAGTTCCATATGACTCACCCCCACAACTTCCATGTTCTTTTGCAGGATTCTTCTTTTGGTGAGCCACGTGCTACTTTTGGAGACCCAGTTCGAAGACAAGTGTTATGTTGCAGTCACTAGTCTTGGGGTCCATCTTCCCAGATCTATATTCATATAGAATGTAGTCCTCTGGGATGTTCTTTTTTCGTATCATAGATATGTATTTGGAGATGTATATAAATCTTATATTTACTTTATGCACTTTTAGACATGTATATTTAAATATTGGAATTATTATCTCGCAATTAAGTTTTTTTTTAATTTTTAAGTTGCATGCATGATTAACTATAATATTGCATAGTATTAAGATGAAAGTAAGTGTTCTATTGCATGAGTTAGAGGCATAGGCGACATTGGGATCTGTTGCTTGCCGGTAACGTTCCCGTACTGAGGATGTTACACTGGAAATGGCGTCTCACTTCAAGTCATCCACCAAAAACAAAACTAGGATAAAACAAGATGCACAAAACGAGAGTGATATATCACATACCTCGTGCAGACCCCAAAGAATTAACAAGAGAGCCTGAGACAGCGTCCTACCTAATGCTACCCCAAATAATAATTTTGAACCTCACAGTTCAATGCCCCGAAGAACCGAGGTACGGATCGCGGGGGCGACCAATACCGTGAGATTTTACGGATCGAGGGGCAGCCAACACCACAGAGACCCTCAGGCCTCCCACGTGCTATGATTCTACGGATCCGAAATGGGATATCCAATGCCACAGAGGCATTCTCACTCTCCGTGCTAGGTATATCCCGAAGCAATAAATGCCACGGAGGCTCTCCGGCCTTCCCCGTGCTATGTACCTGTGGGAACACAGGAACTGGGTGACGCATGCTGTTCCGGGCTCCCAGCCCGGTTGGGAGTACGGAGTAGCCCGCGGGGGACTAAACCGTAGAATGATGGAGTCGCCACCCGGTGTGAACCGGGACAAAGATTTAAGGCCGCACTCACCCCTCGCAAGGGAAGACCTCAAACCATTGGGTTCGGAATGGTCCCTTACTTATGCCACTTGTAATAAAATGATTTGTGCAATAATTCAACCAAGCCTAAGCAATATTTATTTCCAAGGATAGTTTACTCCTAAGTTCGCATGCATAAGTACAAGGCTCATATCTAAGTTTGCATATAACCTATGTACAGATTTGCATACAACCTATTTGCATTTAATCTATGTCCCAATTTGCATGCATAGAGATAAATACGGCTAGCATGCAATGTCATAATCACACTACATTCGATCATAGGCATGCCAGTAGATAATAATTGTACACTCAAGCATGAAAGCAAATTGGAATAACGATGAACATGCAATAACACACGGAAATCTCATGAATATGCTTCGATCATATAATGCGGGAAAACAAAGAACAACCTAAACATAATGCAAATTCCAAACGCAAAATAAATGACTAATCATGCTTGAAAATGAACAACTAAATAGGCTAAATCATGCTTGAATACCATCTCATGAACACATCAAACAAATAAACGTAGGGATACAAATAATATGATTGATTACATGATATAAGAGAAATCACCTAAGAAACAATTATGCATGACATGTGATGAAAAGGACTCAGTTCAGTGTATGCGCGTTCGTGTAGCGTTCGTAAACGCGTTCGAACGGTAAACAGAAGGTTCGCGTTCGTATAGCGTTTGAGAACGCGTTCGAACGGGACCGGACCTGACGCATGAATAAAACAAAGGAAGTACGTGTGCGTTCGCGTAGCGTTAGTAAACGCGTTCGAACGGTAAACAGAAGGTTTGCATTCGTATAGCGTTCGTAAACACGTTCGAACGGGACCAGACCTGAAACATGATAAAACAAAGAAAATATGTGCGCATTCGTGTAGCGTTTGTAAAACACGTTCGAACGGTAAACAGAAGGTTCGCGTTCGTATAGCATTCGAGAACGCGTTCGAACGGAACCAGACCTGATGCATGCAACACATACATAGACAAACAAATCTACAATATGGGACCTCACGTGTCCGATTGAACTCATTCCCATCCAATCATGTGTACCTCACCCGGTGCAGTAAAGCATCGTGGTAAAGGATTTTAACCTCTCGAAATAGAGGACCTTTAATCCGACTTACTGAGCCCATGCGCTAATAACACAATGCATGTAAGAAATAAAGACAACAATATCGGACTTTGCATAGCCGATTGAACACATCTCACATTCAACCGAATATACATCATTCGGCGCGGCAAAGCATCATGGTAAAGGATTTTAACCCCTAGAAATAGAGGACCTTTAATCGCACTTACTAAGCCCATGCACTAATAACACAATGCATATAAGAAAAAAAGACAACAATATCGGACTTCGTATAGCCGATTGAACACATCTCACATTCAACCAAATATACATCATCCAGCGCGGCAAAGCATCGTGGTAAAGGATTTTAACCCCTCGAAATAGAGGACCTTTAATCGCACTTACTAAGCCCATGCGCTAATAACACAATGCATATAAGAGATAAAAAAACAACAATATCGGACTTCGTATACCCGATTGAACACATCTCACATTCAACCGAATATACATCATCCGGCACGGCAAAGCATCGTGGTAAAGGATTTTAACCCCTCGAAATAGAGGACCTTTAATCGCATTTACTAAGCCCATGCGCTTTACCTCATCATTACTCAAACAAATAACATGCAGATTTTAAATAACGGATAATAAACGAATCAAACAACATAAAATAAAATATGCGCCGTTTGCTCAAGTAGTACGTGGAGTTGTATCCCAAGTACAGACCGCACTACCGTCCATTCGGATTCGGCTACGGAATTTATGTCTGGGTTTCTATCCTATATACCACAAGAGGCGACACATTTTCCATTTTATTCAAAACCACAACATGCATCCATGAACGACTCTCATACGAAATAAATAACTAAAACAATTAAAAGATGAATAAAAAATGAATACAAAAAGTGCCCTCAGGTCTAACCTTTTATGTCGACTTTCGGAAGTACCGTACATGGTCGTCGGAAGGGTGGATGCTCCGCAACTCCTCCGGTTCACTGGTTTAACGTTTCCCTTTGCTGTTTCACTATTCGGACTGCTGTTTTCCCTCCGTTTTGCTGCTGTTTTGCTGCTGTATTTCGGACACTGTTTTTGGTGTTTTTAAAGGTCTAGGGGCTGCTGTTTTGGATGTTTTTTAAAGGCTTTAAGTGCAGTTTTTTAGCTACTATTTTAGGTGATTTGAGGGCTGTTTTAAGGTGTTTAGGCTACTATATGGGGGTGTGATTTTTGGTTAATGTAAGGGTTATTCCAAGGGTGATTTTTGGTGATGTAGAGGGATGAGGGGAAGAGAAATTTCTTGCTTCTTTTTATTGTCTTAGGCGTGAATTGAGAGCTCTTTTTTTTGCTGTATATGCTTGAAAAGTGAGGAGGACTCAAGGGTTGGAATAACTTTGTTTTTATAGGCAAAGGGGATGGGTGAATCCTTGTTTGACAAGGAAGGAATTTGGTGCATTAAATGAGGATATGATTTGGTGTCAAACAAGGAAAATCAAAGATTGATTGGGGGACAAAATTTGGTGTATTAGGAAGTTAATATATTTAATTTGTTTTGATTAGGCATACAATTTGTTTAGTTATGAATATAATATTTTTTATTATGAATATAATTTGTTGATTGATTTTAATTAGGCATGATTTTATTTAGTGTTTATTTTAATTTGTTATATGATTTTATTTAATTCCCCATGTGTTAAATATGTATTTTATTAATTTGGATGTGTTTTATGGGCTTTGGTGGGCTAATTGGGCTTGGGTGTGAGGCTAGCAGCAAAACCAAAAATACCGACACCGTTCGAACGCTGATTCGAACGCTACACGAACGCCCGCAATCTGCTTGACGTTCGAACGTGGTCACGAACGCAGCACGAATGAAAACAGTGAACTTGTTAAATGAATTTGATGACATGCTTATTCTGAATTTCCCCTTCCGACATCCGTTTCCCGTGACTTCCATGACTTAAAAGGTAGTGTCTCCAAATGAGACTCATCATAGAGACTTATATGCAAAAAATGCAGTGCCTACAGTCGCCCCCACTTTGATGGGACTTGTGTAATGTGTAACAGTGACAATCCTATCAAAGTTATGCAATGCATTTTCACTAACCTGGCTCGCCAGCTACCACCAGACTTGCCTGCCATCTCGAACTGAGTTGATGATGCAGTGGACCTCGATCCTGGGACGCATCCCAATAGCTGCAATTGATAACAGGGGCCTCGACCCTGGGACGCATCCCAATACCGCTGACAAAGGTGGGCCTCGACCCTGGGACGTATCCTGAAACTGATGATGCAGTGGACCTCGATCCTGGGACGCATCTCAATAGCTGCAACCGACAAGGGGGGCCTCGACCCTGGGACGCATCCCAATACCGCTGACAAAAGGTGGGCCTCAACCCTGGGACGCATCCCGAAACTGATGATGCAGTGGACCTCAATCTTGGGACGTATCCCAATAGCTGCTACCGACAACGGGGGCCTCGACCCTGGGACGCATCCCAATACCGCTGACAAAAGGTGGGCCTCGACCCTGGGACGCTTCCTGAAAATGATGATGCAGTGGACCTCGATCTTGGGACGCATCCCAATAGCTGCAACTGATATATGTGTTGACATGGGCCTCAACCTCGGGACGCATCCCTAAGACTGCTGCTAGTATTGATGTGGGCCTCACCCCCTAGGACGCATCCCAAAACTGCTGCTGGTATGTTGATGCTTCTAATTGGCTTGTCTTTGCCGCCTTCTCTTTTCTTCTTCAAAACCTGTTAATACAAAACAAACACAAAACGAATGCCAAAATGTGTCACGTGTATGCATGCATGCATGAGTTTCCTTATCCCGTCGGGTTAGGCCTTCTGCCAAGTCTTCTCTTTCTGAGGCAAAATACTGCTTCAATCTGTCCATGTTGATCGGCTCAGTGAACTCGTTACCTTCCAAGTCTGACAGTTTCACTGCCCCATTTCCCATTATTTTCTGTACTATGTAAGGTCCTTCCCAGTTACTGCATGATGCGGTATTCCATATCGACATATGAGATTCCGGGCTATGAACTTTACCATCGTCTTTGCTGTAACATTGCGAAACGACTCGGCTTCCACCCATTTTGAGAAGTAGTCTACTGCCACTACTATGAAGTGATGTCCGTTCGATGCGTGTGGTCAAATTTCTCCGATCATGTCAATTCCCCATGCTGAGAAAGGTCACGGCTCAGATAGCCAATGTAACTCTATGTGCGGCAAATGGTTTAAGTTACCGTGTGCTTGAAAATTGTGATAATGCTTTACCAGCTTCGCGCAGTCAGCTTCCATGGTCGACCAGTAGAAACCTTGTCTGACTATCTTGCGGGACAAGTTCAATCTATTCATGTGCGGTCCATATACTGTTGGACAATTATAACCCATAGCGTCACTATTTGTACAGATCATGGTGTTGTTGTACAAATTAACTATAGGACAAAAAAGATTGCTCTTTTATCATTTGTGATTAGATCACCTAGATATATAAATGATAGGAGGTCCCTATGATTTGTTTCTTGACGGAGAATGATATGAGACAGTATCAGTCCACGTAGGATAAATCATTAAATATCCCTAGTCAGAGTATTATCGAGATTGGACATCGATAAATACGTAAAAGACTAGTATTACACTTGTGCGCGTTTGTGAGGACACAACGGCATAGTTCTCATATATTTGGGTATAGTTCTCATATATTTGGGTATAGGATACTCATGCAAGTGTAATAGAAGGTTGTGTTTTACCGATGGTACGGGAAACAGCTTCGCTCTGGATAGACCCCCGCGGAATCCCATTGGTAGTATGACTATGTGTCTATGGGCGTCTGCAATCAGGGTAGGTGTATTTGGTCTTAACCTGAGACTTTCACCGCTAATACTTACGACAATCAATATACTTTTGTTGAGTTCGTCCAGGACTTTAACAGGTTTTGTGTACGCCAATGCTGGGTATATTAAGAATCATAGTGTGTTGGGTGTGATGTTAAGACGAAAGTATCACTCCAGTCATATGGAGATGATGGTCACATAGGATACGAAACTTGTTCTCTTAAATGCTCGAGCTATCGGGATATTATGACTAGGTCATATATATCCGATTATAGAGACTAGGTACCAGACATCCGATATGTGCTTCGTACGAGGCAGACACAATTCCAGCCCCAGGCCTAGCACGTGATCATCCGATACTGGATCGACATACACAATACTACGTATACTACGCCTGATATAGATCCTTTATTCCTGTAAGGATATTTCTGGAGAATTGGGTAGGCATGGCGCTTTGCTAGAAGCCAACCTTATCTTGTAAATAGGTAGAAACGTAGTACGAGGTACTTACGTGTTCAGATAGTCCGACGACCGTATTTACTGCCAACATATCCAGGGATCTCATGGGTCGCTTCCCGAAGATTCAACGATGATGTATGAATCGCACTTTATTAATCTGGGATTAATTAGAAGAGAGAGAAAATTAATCTAGGATTAATTACGGAGATATTTTATCTGGGATAAAATATTAATTATAGAGAGAGAACGATTAATTTAGAATTAATCGATAAAATAATATATTCGATATATTATGCGAAATTGGATTTCGACGCGGAATTAAAATTAGATTTTAATTCGGGCGAATGAATTAATTTAGAATTAATTCATTAGCGATGTGAATAGTGATTTTGCTAGGCGTAATCGTTTAATTACGTCGCGACGGAAAATTCGTTAATTTGGAATTAGCGAACCCGAGCCCCAGAGTGTTTGTGAGCGCATTCGCATTTCGAATTTGAGTGCGGTACGCAAGTCACATCAAGCATCAAATCGCTAGTCACATCAAGCATCAAATCGCTAGTCACATCAAGTGTCAAATCACATGACACTTTGAGTGATGTGACAATTTGATTGATTGATTTGAGTGATTGATGTGGTAGTTGAAAAGCATTAATTGCTTTTTGCTTTTTGACTTTTGCTTTTTGGAAAGTAAAAAGAATTTAGTAAATGGTTTTATTATTTTTGGAAAATATAAAACCTATTACACTTTTTTCTTTTCCCTCTCTCTCACCTCACGTTTTTCTCTTTTCCCTCTTCTTCTTGCACACGTCTTGGAGCCAATTTTTCTCTCCATTTTCTGGTTCTGCCGAAGATAAAGAGAAGCAAGAGAAATGATTTTGTTGCAAAATCAAAGTGCTAGCACACATTGAGTCTTCCTAAGGTGATAGGGAAACGAACACATGAGCTTGGAATATTTTTTGAAGCTTGAAGCTTGGAGCTTCAATGGAGGTCTCCCATGGCCGATTCTTGGAGGAGCCAAACCAGCCACCACCGTGCAGTCCACTGTCAAAGGGAGCTGCTGCCGTGAGCTTTTGAGGGAGTTTGAAAGCTTGTGTTCTTCGCGTCGCAAGATCTGTTCATTATGAGTATGTTTCCGCCATTCTCCTTTGTGTATTCATGCGTTTTTGTGCTTGATTTGATGATTCTTGGGACCTAATTAGAAACCAACATTGGTATCTTGAGCTTACATCAAGCATGAAAATTTTAGGGTTTAAAATTGGGCAAAATCGGTTTGAGCATCAATTGGTTAAATTGTTTGATTTAGTATGCTTGAATGAGGTTGAATTGAAGTTGTGCATGATCAATTTCAAGAAAATTGGATTGGATCAATTTTCCCCCAAATTGAAGGCTTGGCCGAAAATTAATAAGCCCTAATGTCTTGGTAATTTTTGTTTTTTGATCATTGGATGACTTAAAACAATTGGGTAAAGTTGATTTGAGGTTTAATTGGATTGAATTTTGAATTGGACAATTTTCCCCAAATTAAAGGCTTGGCCGAAATCTAGTGATTTTTTAAATTCATGGTGTTTTTTTTTTATTTTATTCATTGGATGAGTTGAATTGATTTGGGAAATGATGATTGTGGATTCAATTGGATTGAAACCGAATCGGAAAGAAAAAACCCCTAATTGCCGAGAATAAAGAAGCATGAAAATGGGTTTGATTTTGATTAAATTGTGTTGGACACTATTTGATGTTAATATGCATGATTAATTAGACTAATTGATGTTTTAGAAATGTTAATTGGGTAATTAATTGTGTATTACACTTAGGTTAATTAATTGTGGAATATGGAATTTTATAAGTTAATTAATTGGGGCTTGAAATTGGATTTGGGCCTTATAGGTTGTAATTGGGCTTTTGGGCTTGGTTGTACCAAGTTAGGTTTAGGCCAATTTGGTAGGATCCAATTGGGCCCAAAACCGCATCCATAAAGTCCAATTATGACTTAATGGACCTTAATTATTTAATTGGGCCTAATGGGCCAAAATTGATTTCTGGGCTTATGGGGTAAATCCCGGATTGGATTTTGGTTATCGGTTTGACCCGAGTTTACCAAAAGTCCACGCCTTAAAGAAATTAATTAAAAGCCCATTGGACTTTAATTAAATAAACATTGATGTTAATCGGGCTTTGAGACCCGTTGCGATTAAATTTGGAATTTAAGTCGTAAAAGTTCATTATTAAAGTGTAATATTTAATTTGGAATTAAATAGTGAATTAGTATTAAATACAAATTGAATTGGATGTAATTTTGTAGTTTAATTTAATTCAAGAATTCGTACTTTGAGTACTTATTCGCAAAACGAGTTTGACTCGAGCAAAATCAAATCGTTGTTTGAACATTGGATGATCACTAATTATCAGATTAATTAATTAGATTAGATTGATTGATAACATGCTTGTGTGAATACATGGTTGTGATGCATGAATAATGTATATCGGATGGATATTAGATGGGTGGGGCAATTTTGGAAATTGTTGTAATAAATTTGATTTATTAATTGGACCTGCGTGTCCAGCCTTATTACCTCATTCTCATTGTATTTCTCTTCTCACCTATTCCCCTCAATGTAAATGAGGTTTCTTTAGAAGTGTAGTGTAACAGGTAGAAGTAAATATATGTGCTAGCGGGAGAGAGAAATGAGAGATTTGATCTAGGATCATTGTGTAAAGTATCCATCCGCACATCATTATTATTTTTCATATGCGCTTTATTATGTGTTTAGAATCCATGTTTAAGGGTGTATGATGATGAGACCTTAACAAAGATAATAAATTGGTTGCCAATTTGCACGCGAAAAACCCTCGCTCAATATTAAGCGTCTTTCCTTCCATTGAGTGATTCTCACTCAAGATCCGAGACGGCATTGGTTTGTTGGCCAAATTCAAGGCCTTTGTCTGTCAAAGATGTGTTTGAATCACGAAGGCTTTGTTCCATATTGGTGTCTTGTCCAAGTTGTGGTTTGTTGGCCAAAGTCAATACCACTTCTTGTCCATCGACATTGATTACGAAGCTTTCCATGGTCAATGGGTCGCGCTTGACTGGGATCACTAAGTTTGTTGTGCCAAAGCCAATGATTAGTTGATTCAGAGGAAAAATGTTAGGCAATACATTGGATGTATTGGCATATATAAGATATATGTTTCGGACTTGGATGTCCCCCTACCGGATCTAAGAATTGGATTGGATCCAATTGATCTTAGAGATCTACCTAGTTAATTATCATACAATTTGTTGGCCAAAGTCAAGATGTGTGATATTTAATGGATCCTAGCCCACTAGGAAACGCGGTTTCCCGAGTACTCAACAGAGGTTAGAGGCTCGCCGAAAAATAGTGGGAGACAAGAATTGAATTTGCAATATTTGTTTAATTACTTGCCATACGCGCTCAATCACAAATTATTTCGTCGTTAGATTAAATGTTAGTTGGACTAATATTTAAATTGTTGTTTTAATTAACAGTTGGACTGTATTATAGTTGATTATATAATTGGATTATAGTAATCAATATAATTGAATTAATTAATTTCAATTTACAGTTGATTTTATAATTGGATTATAGTAATCAATGTAATTGAGGTTAATTAATTTAAATTATATTTGATTATATAGTTGGACTATGATAATCATTATAATATATAGTACCACAAATCGTTGATTAAATAGTTGGACTATTAGAATCAAGATAAATTGAAAGATTGACATTTAAAACATAATCCTGGGGAAAATGTGTTTAAATGGTTTAATTTTCAAATTGGGAATAATTTCAGGATGACCCTGAAAAATAATAAGTTACTTTATTTGATAAAATAACATATTAGGCCTAAGCCCGGAGTTAAGCAAATAGTGGAACATGATATTTGGAATATTCATGTAATGATAACTTTAGTGCTTAATCCATTATACTTGTCAAGTAGACTCATTAATTTCTTTATCAGAACTAAGGATTAGATTCTTAAAATATGATATTGAAATTGAAGGATCTTCATAAATCTATACTTAGATTTTAGAAGTAAATATTGCAATAATAAACTCTTGGAGAGTTAATGACTATTCTCAATGAGACAAAAGTCAACGTTTGCAATTAGGCAAGTAGCGCAAGGCGCACCTTACTTCGATATTCTAGAAACCCGAGGCTTGGCCAAAGGCTACTGGAATGTTGAAAAGGGCAAAGGCAAAATCATTATAATCTTCTAGGAAGATAAAAGGACATATCCCAAAATGTCTGCCAAAATGTGGCAAACAGGATCGCGATAGCGTGACTGCCGTTTGGACAAAGCAGACATGAAGGAATTGAAGATGAGCAAGGCTCTGACTTCAAAAATATTTGTCATAATTATGTTCACAACTAGTATTGAAATTGGATTTTAAATACTTAGTGTGATACATAAAATATGTACTGATGTTCAGAATCTGCTATGAGCAGGATACTGACTTCTATTGAGATTAATCTGCGAATTGGAAACGGGACGAAAGTCGCTGTTTTAACAGTAGATACCTAAGTTTATGAACTACCCTTCGGGTATGTACTTAAATTAGGAAACTGTTATAATGTAACTAGTTTGACTAGAAATATTATCTCTATATCAGTGTTTAACCCGCTGAGGGTGAACCTTTATATTCTAGAACACTAAAGTGTTTTATTATATAAAGATGATCTTGAGATAAACACATTAGATGTGAATAACAGCATTTATATTTTGAATATAAATATATCTCAAATATATAACATGACAAATAAATAGCTCAAACTGATTTGATCAATTAAGAAACCTAATTGTGGCATTGTTGTCTGGGACACAATCAAACAAGACTCGTATATCCACACTTTCGAAGAGAGGGTACTAGGACAGATTTGATTCCAATCAAATAAAGTCTACGAATCTAGTTTATTGGGCAAAGTGCCTAAAACACTATTTACTTGGTAAAAGTGCCAGTGACACCGATCTGTTAGCCCTAGTTCATAGTGAAGCAAGTGGGCCCATGTCTAGCTAGGCTAGATGTGGATATGAATATTTCGTGACCTTAACGGATGTGGCATCACGTATGGTTATGTGTTTCTTATGAAGAACACAAAATCGGAAACTTTTAAGTTTCGACACGAAATAGACAAACAGATCGGCTAAAGTATTAAACCGTCACGGTAAGACCGTAATGGAAAATACTTAAGCAATAAGTTTCTCGTATACTTGAAAGAGTATAGTATTCTTTAGTGAGGACTCCTCCCGGAACACGTCAGTATGACGGTGTGTCCGAACAGGATTAACCGAATTTTGTTAGACATGATAAGGTTAATCACGAGTTGCTCTGAGCTACCATTTCCTTCAACGGATAAGCGCTAAACAGTGCATAACTTATTTAAAATAAGGTTCCATAAATATTTGTTTGACAGATAACATATTAGATATGAACAGGAAAGAAACCAGGTTTCTCGTTCCTGATAATTTGGGTATGCTAGGCATACGTTTGTATGATACCAAACTAGAACCCAAATTGGATAAGTGCCAAATGTAGGTTATCTTAGGGATACCATAAGTATTGTACTTAAACACCTCTCAAGAGAACAATTAGATTGTTGTTCACCATGCGGTTTTCCTAAGAGGAATACCGATATGCAGTGGTAAGTGAGAGGATAGTATAACTCGATGAAAATCGGAGTAATACTGTTCAAGGCACCGAATCTTAATGGAACAACAATAGTTCATCAAGGATGAAACTATATCATTAATCTTCGAATACACAAGAACCACGTATGTCGGAGAGAGTCAGAAAACAACCTGGGGTATGGGTTTCTGATCTCACCTCATAAAGATGTCTATCTTATTGAGGAATACCAACTGACTACGTCTGAGGAAGCTTGTATCGACTCCCTATTATGGCTAAGTGCCATGATATCCGAATTGGATTCCATGTAAATCAACTATGTTTGGATACTAGTTGATGTACCGTAAGGCATTGTGCCTATTGGTACTATATAAGTCTTCAAGGAAGACGTACATAGATGGCAACATACCAACGTATAAAGCTAGGCTTTTAGCGGAAAGGTATCGTTATCAACATTGTGTTGATTACGATTCAACCTTTTACCAGTTGCCACGGTAAATCCATTTGGATAATGCTTGTTATTCGATCCATGATTGGATTGAAGCAAGCATTAGGTTCTTGGAATTATCGTTTTGGTGTAATTATAATGATTTATGATTTAATTCAAAATAAAAATGATTTTGTGTATATAAGAGGGTTAGTGGGAGTGCACTGACAGTGGCTGTCCTATAAAATAATGATAATACGTCATTTCTTGGAAATGATATTCCCATAAAATAACTATCGGAGAAAGCTTGGCTTTCAAAAAACTCTCCGTAGAATCGTACATTGAAAATGTACGCGACCTGGTGTCTCATATGCTTTGAGCATATGGATTCACAAACAGGCCAATCCGAGTGATAGTCACTGGATTGAAGTTAAGAACATCCATTAGTATCTTGTAGAACTAAGGATGTTGTCTTATTCTATGGAGAATGAGAACTTGAAGTGACTGGGATCACTGTAGCAAGTTTCCTATAACCGATTTGTCTTGATTTTAGCATGTGTTTAATGTGTGATTTTGTTATTTTGGAATGAGGTGGGCGTGAGGTTAGAGGCTTTGGGCGTGTATTTGGTTTGTTTTGGTGAGCTTGGTGTGTGGTTTGGTGATGTATGGGTTTGGTGTGTGTGACTGCGGGGGTTTGGGCTGAGGATGAATTTTAAAACATAGGTCCAACGAGCAAACCCACAGCTAAGCAAACGAATTTAGTCCAACAAGATATCAATTTCTGACTTTTCCCTTCCGACGTCCGTTTCCGCGGCTTCCAAAACTTAAAGAGGAGTGCCTCCGTAGGAGACTCATCATCGGGACTTATATGCAAAAATACAGTGCCTACACCTTACTTATGCCAATTGTAATGAAAAGATTTATGCAATAGTACAACCAAATCTCATGCAACACATACAATATAATTTAAGCAACATGCAAGTTTGCACACCCATAATCGTAAATAAAAAAATGAAAGAAAAATATATAATTCATGAACGTATTAAACAATAAAGTGCAATAATGTAACTAATAACAACTATAAAGGCATTAATAATAAAAGCGAGCACACAATCTCATGAGCATATCAAATAAATAAATGCGGAAATATAAATAATTAATAACAGTAAAAGCGTCAATAATGAAATTATATGATTAATTATGAAATGCAAAAGAAATGACCAAAGAGGCGAACATGCATGAGATGTGATGAAAAGAAATCTGTTCACTGTATGTGCGTTCGTGTGTAGCGTTTGAAAACACGTTCAAACGGTAAACAAAATGTTCGCGTTCGTATAGCGTTCGGAAACACGTTCGAACGGATAAGACCTGATGCATGATAAAAAAAACACATGCGCGTTCGAGTACCATTCGTAAACACATTCGAGCGGACTGAGGCAGAATACATACATTCGCGCAGCGTTCGGAAAACGTTCGAACGAGATTACCAAAATGGCATCTGAAATGACGCAAACCTATACGTGAAAAAACAAATACTAATATAGGACCTCGTATGCCCGATTGAACACATTTCACATTCAATCGAGTGTACCTCGTTTGGAGCGGCAAAATATCGTGGTAAAGGTAGCCTTTAGGCATTTCCCTCGAATAGAGGACCTTTAATCCATCTTAGTTAGCCCATGCGCACTAGAATGCAATGCATGCGTAAATAAAGCAATGATATGCTAATGGTAAATGACATAATAAAATACGCGGCAAAATATCATGGTAAAGGTAGCCTTTAGCATTTCCTCAAATAGAGGACCTTTAAACCACCCTAGTTAGCCTATGCGCACTAAATTATCAATGCATGAATAAATAAATAATATGGGACCTTGTATGCCCGATTAAACACATTTCACATTCAATCGAGTGTACTTCGTCCGGCGGGGCAAAATACGTGGTAAATGTAGCCTTTAAGCATTTCCCTCGAATAGAGGACCTTTAATCCACCCTAGTTAGCCCATGCGCATTAGATTCACGATGATGTATGACTCGTATTTTATTAATCTGGGATTAATTAGAAGAGAGAGAAAATTAATCTGGGATTAATTGCGGAGATATTTTATCTGGGATAAAATATTAATTAAAGAGAGAGAACGATTAATTTAGAATTAATCGATAAAATAATATATTCGATATATTATGCGAAATTGGATTTCGATGCGGAATTAAAATTAGATTTTAATTCGGGCGAACGAATTAATTTAGAATTAATTCGTTAGCGATGTGAATAGTGATTTCGCTAGGCGTAATCGTTTAATTACGTCGCGATGGAAAATTTGTTAATTTGGAATTAGCGAACCCGAGCCCTAGAGTGTTTGCGAGCGCATTCACATTTCGAATTCGAGTGCGGCACGCAAGTCACATCAAGCGTCAAATCGCTAGTCACATCAAGCGTCAAATCACATGTCACTTTGAGTGATGTGACAATTTGATTGATTGATTTGAGTGATTGATGTGGTAGTTGAAAAGCATTAATTGCTTTTTGCTTTTTGACTTTTGCTTTTTGAAAAGTAAAAAGAATTTGGTAAATGGTTTTATTATTTTTGGAAAATATAAAACCTATTACACTTTTTTCTTTTCCCTCTCTCTCACCTCACATTTTTCTCTTTTCCCTCTTCTTCTTGCACACGGCTTGGAGCCAATTTTTCTCTCCATTTTCTGGTTCTGCCGAAGATAAAGAGAAGTAAGAGAAATGATTTTGTTGCAAAATCAAAGTGCTAGCACACCTTGAGTCTTCCTAAGGTGATAAGGAAACGAACACATGAGCTTGGAATCATTTTTTGAAGCTTGAAGCTTGGAGCTTCAATGGAGGTCTCCCATGGCTGATTCTTGGAGGAGCCAAACCAGCCACCAACGTGCAGTCCACTATCAAAGGGAGCTACTGCCGTGAGCTTTTGAGGGAGTTTGAAAGCTTGTGTTCTTCGTGTCGCAAGATCCGTTCATTGTGAGTATGTTTCCGCCATTCTCCTTTGTGTATTCATGCGTTTTTATGCTTTATTTGATGATTCTTGGGACCTAATTAGAAACCAACACATACTCCGGCGTGTACTTCTTCCATTGCCTTCTGAGCCTCTTCTTTTCTTAAGCACTTCAACTGAATGCCATTCGCTTGCCTCTTGTATAGTTCTCCTTTCAAACTCACATACTCGGAAGCCAACATTCGAATGGCTATCATGTCCTTTTTGTTTGCTTCTTCCGGAAATTCCTCATGTTCTAAGTATCGCTGAATGTCGTAGTACCAAGGTTTCCCATCGTTGATCTCTAATTCCAAGAGCTTTTCTATTTCGTAGACAAGTCTGCTTGCCGTTGTCAACACTAAAGGTTTCATCACCAATTTCTCTGGATTTCCCAAGTTGCGGCTAGTGTAGCTAACGCGTCTGCCATTTGGTTCTCTTCTCGCGGCAAGTGATGGAACTTACAATCGAGGAGGGCCTATGCCAGACTCCTAAGGTGGAACAAGTAAAGTTTCAACCGTTCTTCCTTCAATTCCCATTCTCCTTGCATCTGTCGGACTACCAACATCGACTCTCCATAGATTTCCACGTTCTTAGCCTTCAAGGTTATCAATGCAATCAGTCAAAATGCGCATGCTTCATACTCAGCCATGTCATCATCAAAGATATGGATATCATCACTCAATCTATTTGGAGGGTCTTCACACCTCTCATTCTCAGAGCTTCCCCCAGCGTGGGGCACAGCCATACTGGCCACAGCGGTGGTCAAAGCTTGCAACTGCTCGGTAACCTTAGTGAGACTAGTCTCCAGCTGATCCATATAAGATCCCTCGTTAACTGATTCGCTCATGTTTGTTAACGGCCTTTTGACGAGTCTGCCTTATGCCCTAACCCAACGGATATCTATGATGTCTTTTAAAACTGCGAGTCAGCATGTATGTGTGCGATGCATGGAATGTATAAGTCGGCCCATTATCATTTTAAAGAATTCAATCATACTATTACGCGGTGCAAACTTGTCCCAGTTGAAAAAGGCCCAACAGGTTTACACTTTTACGATAACATGGCTAAACGACTTCAAATGATAAGAGGCCTCAACGTAAAATGGCCCATCGGCATTTTAGAAGCTTTTGGCCTGATTGCCATAAAGCACGGACTCGTCCCAATTTAAATGGCCCAACAAACCCATACCTCATGATAAAAAGTCCAATTGAATCCAAATGACGATGGTCCTAAATGAAAGCATAACAGAATAGTTTCTATTGGTCCTACAACTACAATTCATATGCGGGTTTATGGGGGTATAGACAAAGGCTCCCACTAGTGAAGGATTGCCCACAACTAGGTCTCCCCACTCAAGGGTCCGAGCGACCAAGTGAGCGCACCTTTTTTATACGCTAAGGTACGTGCCAACGACTTATGGTGCATGACTGAATGTCAAATGGATTTCCTATTGAAGATTCCCCAGAGGGAAGGTGGAGCGAACTCTCTTAAATACCCAAGCCTCTTAGGCTCTTATTGCCTTGGTGACAGGGATAAACAACAAGTCCTCCAAATTAGTCCATCACAGTAAGCTTTAAGTAAATGATTATCTAGGTGCCTTCACGGCTTTTCCTTTACAGAAAGGTAGTGAATGAAGGAAGACACCAAACCATTACCTAGCTTTAATAATGCCTTTGATTAAACCCCTTCAACCCACGGTAGACAAAGTTAACTAAAAAACAAATCACAAACATTACAAGACATTATTTCGGGGCCGATTCTCTATCCCCAGTGGAGTCGCCAGACTGTAGGACACAGAACTTGACGACATTATTCTAGGCTCGTGGCCTAGTCAGGAGTATAGAATAGCCCACGGGGGAACTAAACCGGAGAAATAAAATGGAGTCGCCACCCAGTGTGAACTGGGAAAATGATTTAAGGCCGCACTCACCCCTCGCAAGGGAAGACCTCAAACCGTTGGGTTCGGAATGGTCCCTTACTTATGCCACTTGTAATGAATGGATTTGTGCAATAATCTAACCAAGTCTATGGAACAATAACCTACATCTAAGTTCGCATACAACCTACATCTAAGTTCGCATACAACCTATATCTAAGTTTGCATATAACCTATATCTAAGTTTGCATATAACCTATATCTAAGTTTGCATGCATAAAAGTAAGTCGAAATAATGGCAAGCACGCAATCTAATGAACATATTGAATTATTAAAGCGAAAAATAAATAACAACCTAAACATAAACATAAATTAAATTCCTAATGCGAAGGAAATAACTAATCATGCTTGGAAACAGCCAACTAAATCATGCATAAAAGAAGACAACATACTAAACGACTAAATCATGCGTAAAAGAAAATAACATACTAAACGACTAATTCATGAATAAACATAAGATTGGATGAAACAAAATATGTGTGTCTCTCAAGTGGTACGTGGAGTTGTTTCCCAAGTACAAACCGCACTACCGTCCATTCGGATTCGGCTACGGAATTTACGTCTGGGTTTCCATTCGATATACCACGAGAGATAACACATATTTCATTCATCCCATGGTCATAGCATACACCAATCAACAATACTCATGCGAGGTAAAATAAGAAGATAAACAAACAAATAAAAGAGAATAAATAAAAAGGGTGCCCTCAGGTCTAACCTTTTAAGTCGTCTCTTGGAAGTGCGCTACGCGGTTTTCAGAAGGGTTAATGCTCCGCAACTTTTTTGATTTACTGGTTCGTTGTTTTCCTTCGTTGCCTCGCTGTTTTAGGCTGCTGTTTGCTCACTGTTTTACTGCTGTTTTTTGTCACTATTTTTGCGGCAATTAAGTGCAGTTTTCTGGACATATTTTGGTAAAAATGATGGTGTTTCAGGGCAGTTTTCGGTGATTGAAGAGGGCTGATCTGGGTAGAATTTTGGTGATATAAGGGTGTTGTTCTGGGCAATTTATGCGTGAACTTTAAGGGCTATCTTGGTGGGTTTATGCGGCAATGTGAAAGGATTTTCTGGTGGGTTTATGCGGCAGTATGGAGGGGTTTTCTGGCAGGTTTATTATGGCAATTGAGGAGGGCTGTAGGGAGATTTTTCACGGCAATAGAGGGGATTTTAGGATGTTTTAGGCGTGAATGCTGTTAGGCTATTTTCTTTGTGTTTTCGTGAGAATGAGCCAGGGCCTCTAAGGTTTGGTTTAGGCTTCTTTTTATAGGCAAGGGTTGGGGTTTCCTTATGTGAATAGGGAAAAATATTGTGTAATTATGGGGGATATTTTAATTAGTGTACAATAAGGAAAAATCTATTTAATTAGGGATGTGATTGGGTTGATTTGATTTGATCTCTTTTAATTAGGAATATGATTTAATTTGATTTGATTGATTTCTTTAATTTGGAAGGTGATTTGTCTTGATTTTAGCATGTGTTTAATGTGTGATTTTGTTTTTTGGAATGAGGTGGGCGTGAGAGTTAGAGGCTTTGGGCGTGTATTATGGTTTGTTTTGGTGAGCTTGGTGTGTGGTTTGGTGATGTATGGGTTTGGTGTGTGACTTGCGGGGGTTTGGGCTGAGGATGAATTTTAAAAACATAGGTCCAACGAGCAAACCCACAGCTAAGCAAACGAATTTAGTCCAACAAGATATCAATTTCTGACTTTTCCCTTCCGACGTCCGTTTCCGCGGCTTCCAAAACTTAAAGAGGAGTGCCTCCGTAGGAGACTCATCATCGGGACTTATATGCAAATACAGTGCCTACACCTTACTTATGCCAATTGTAATGAAAAGATTTATGCAATAGTACAACCAAATCTCATGCAACACATACAATATAATTTAAGCAACATGCAAGTTTGCACACCCATAATCGTAAATAAAAAAATGAAAGAAAAATATATAATTCATGAACGTATTAAAACAATAAAGTGCAATAATGTAACTAATAACAACTATAAAGGGCATTAATAATAAAAGCGAGCACACAATCTCATGAGCATATCAAATAAATAAATGCGGAAATATAAATAATTAATAACAGTAAAAGCGTCAATAATGAAAGATATGATTAATTATGAAATGCAAAAGAAATGACCAAAGAGGCGAACATGCATGAGATGTGATGAAAAGAAATCTGTTCACTGTATGTGCGTTCATGTAGCGTTTGAAAACACGTTCAAACGGTAAACAAAATGTTCGCGTTCGTATAGCGTTCGGAAACACGTTCGAACGAGATAAGACCTGATGCATGATAAAAAAAAACACATGCGCGTTCGAGTACCATTCGTAAACACATTCGAGCGGACTGAGGCAGAAAACATACATTCGCGCAGCGTTCGGAAATGCGTTCGAACGAGATTACCAAAATGGCATCTGAAATGACGCAAACCCATACGTGAAAAAACAAATACATAATATAGGACCTCGTATGCCCGATTGAACACATTTCACATTCAATCGAGTGTACCTCGTTTGGAGCGGCAAAATATCGTGGTAAAGGTAGCCTTTAGGCATTTCCCTCGAATAGAGGACCTTTAATCCATCTTAGTTAGCCCATGCGCACTAGAATGCAATGCATGCGTAAATAAAGCAATGATATGCTAATGGTAAATGACATAATAAAATACGCGGCAAAATATCATGGTAAAGGTAGCCTTTAGGCATTTCCCTCAAATAGAGGACCTTTAAACCACCCTAGTTAGCCTATGAGCACTAAATTATCAATGCATGAATAAATAAATAATATGGGACCTTGTATGCCCGATTAAACACATTTCACATTCAATCGAGTGTACTTCGTCCGGCGGGGCAAAATACCGTGGTAAATGTAGCCTTTAAGCATTTCCCTCGAATAGAGGACCTTTTCACGGCAATAGAGGGGATTTTAGGATGCTTTAGGCGTGAATGCTGTTAGGCTATTTTCTTTGTGTTTTCGTGAGAATGAGCCAGGGCCTCTAAGGTTTGGTTTAGGCTTCTTTTTATAGGCAAGGGTTGGGGTTTACCTTATGTGAATAGGGAAATAATATTGTGTAATTATGGGGGATATTTTAATTAGTGTACAATAAGGAAAAATCTATTTAATTAGGGATGTGATTTGGGTTGATTTGATTTGATCTCTTTTAATTAGGAATATGATTTAATTTGATTTGATTTGATTTCTTTAATTTGAGAAGGTGATTTGTCTTGATTTTAGCATGTGTTTAATGTGTGATTTTGTTATTTTGGAATGAGGTGGGCGTGAGGTTAGAGGCTTTGGGCGTGTATTTGGTTTGTTTTGGTGAGCTTGGTGTGTGGTTTGGTGATGTATGGGTTTGGTGTGTGACTTGCGGGGGTTTGGGCTGAGGATGAATTTTAAAACATAGGTCCAACGAGCAAACCCACAGCTAAGCAAACGAATTTAGTCCAACAAGATATCAATTTCTGACTTTTCCCTTCCGACGTCCGTTTCCGCGGCTTCCAAAACTTAAAGAGGAGTGCCTCCGTAGGAGACTCATCATCGGGACTTATATGCAAAAATACAGTGCCTACACCTTACTTATGCCAATTGTAATGAAAAGATTTATGCAATAGTACAACCAAATCTCATGCAACACATACAATATAATTTAAGCAACATGCAAGTTTGCACACCCATAATCGTAAATAAAAAAATGAAAGAAAAATATATAATTCATGAACGTATTAAACAATAAAGTGCAATAATGTAACTAATAACAACTATAAAGGCATTAATAATAAAAGCGAGCACACAATCTCATGAGCATATCAAATAAATAAATGCGGAAATATAAATAATTAATAACAGTAAAAGCGTCAATAATGAAATTATATGATTAATTATGAAATGCAAAAGAAATGACCAAAGAGGCGAACATGCATGAGATGTGATGAAAAGAAATCTGTTCACTGTATGTGCGTTCGTGTAGCGTTTGAAAACACGTTCAAACGGTAAACAAAATGTTCGCGTTCGTATAGCGTTCGGAAACACGTTCGAACGGGATAAGACCTGATGCATGATAAAAAAAACACATGCGCGTTCGAGTACCATTCGTAAACACATTCGAGCGGACTGAGGCAGAATACATACATTCGCGCAGCGTTCGGAAACACGTTCGAACGAGATTACCAAAATGGCATCTGAAATGACGCAAACCCATACGTGAAAAAACAAATACATAATATAGGACCTCGTATGCCCGATTGAACACATTTCACATTCAATCGAGTGTACCTCGTTTGGAGCGGCAAAATATCGTGGTAAAGGTAGCCTTTAGGCATTTCCCTCGAATAGAGGACCTTTAATCCATCTTAGTTAGCCCATGCGCACTAGAATGCAATGCATGCGTAAATAAAGCAATGATATGCTAATGGTAAATGACATAATAAAATACGCGGCAAAATATCATGGTAAAGGTAGCCTTTAGGCATTTCCCTCAAATAGAGGACCTTTAAACTACCCTAGTTAGCCTATGCGCACTAAATTATCAATGCATGAATAAATAAATAATATGGGACCTTGTATGCCCGATTAAACACATTTCACATTCAATCGAGTGTACTTCGTCCGGCGGGGCAAAATACCGTGGTAAATGTAGCCTTTAAGCATTTCCCTCGAATAGAGGACCTTTAATCCACCCTAGTTAGCCCATGCGCATTAGATTAACAATACATAAAGAAAGAAACAAAAAATAGAAAATAAATAGCGGAACAACAAACATGAAATTAAATACCAAAATGAAACACGTGCTTGAAAGTTTCTCAAGCGGTACGTGGAGTTGTATCCCAAGTACAGACCGCACTATCGTCCATTCAGATTTGGCAACGGAATTTACGTCTGGGTTTCCATCTGATATACCGCAAGGGATAACACTCAATCATCAACCCAACACAAATGAAACCATACGTAAAACACTACGATGCATGCGAATACTCGACTAAGAATAACCGAAAAGATAAATAATAAAAAAATGGGCCCTCAGGTCTTACCTTTTAAGATGCTCCTCGGAAGTGCGTTACGTCGTCGCCAAAAGGGTTAATGCTCCGTAAATTTTCTGGTTTTCTGGTTCAAGATTTTCCTTCGCTGTTCCGCTATTTTCACTGCCGTTTTCTCTATTTTCTTCACTATTTTTGCTATTTTTTCACTATTTTGGATGATTTTCACTGCTGTTTCGGGTGGTTATTTAGGGACTATTTTGGGTTATTTTGGGACTTTTTTACTCACAACTTAAGGGGTGATTGCTCGCTGTTTTGGGAGCAGTTTCTGTTATTTTCTCACTGGGTTTCTCACGCTGGTTTGTGTTCGGTGAGGGCAAAATTTGGTTGATTTGGTCTATGGGGCTGTTTTTGTTTGCACGTGGCTGTGTTTGTTGTATGAAGAAGGGACGTGTGGCTTGTGTGAGTAAGGGGCATGTGTGTGGTTAGATGGCAGTTTGTTAGCTTGGTCAAAAGGCTGCTGTGTGGCGTGGCATTGGTTTTTGCGTGGTTTGTGCTTGGTCGGTGGAGGGTTATTTTGCTTTGTTGTTGTCGTCGGCTGGTGGGCAGATTGCTTTAGTTTGTCGTGGTTGTATGGGGCTGCTCACATTGATGAGTTTTATTGAAGGGTTTGTTTATGGAGGGTCTGTGATGGTTTGGGTGGCCGAGTGTCTTTAGGTTAGTGGTGAGTGGTCTGGTGTGCGTGGCCTAATGGTTCACTTGGAGTGTTTAACGGATGAATATACGTGCGTGTGTGTGTGTTGAATGAGAGAGACCATGCGTGAGTGTTAAAAGAAGGAGCAGATATGGTTTCTTTTATTGCTTGCTGAGAGAGAGATCAAGGAAGAGGGGAAATGGCGTGAACTCTTAGGGTTTCTGTGTGTGGACATGTTGTGTGTTTCGGCTACTATGTTTTGAAAGTGGGTGAGCGGTGAGAAGAAGGCAGGAAGAAAGAGAAGAGGCCGAGAGATGTGAGAGAGAGGCGTGAGTCTAGGGTTTTTCTTTTGTTTGTTTTGAGAAAGCCGAGGGAGAGAGTGATGGAGTTATTTTTTGTATTACCGTGAGAATGTACCCCGGGAGAGAGGTTTGGGATATGTCATGTTTTTATAATGGTGTATTAGGGTTTCCTTGTGCCTGAGTTTTCAAGAAGGAAATGAATCAAGTAAAAAAGGGATGTGTTAAGTTATTAAGGGAAATAAATCATGTAATTTTGGTGGGGGTATATTTAATCAAATTATTTTAGAAAGAATTTATGTATTTTAGGAGGGGAATATCTTTGATTTGGTAAGTGATTTATTTAAATTAGGAAGGGATTTATTTAATTTTAATTGGATTTGATTTGATTTAATTTGTGAAATGTGTTTTAAATGTTTCAATTATTTTTGGATTGGGCTTGGGCAAAATGGGCTTTGGATGGGTGCGGGGGTTTTGGGCCGAGGCTTAATATTTTAAAATAGAGATTAATCGGGCGAACCCGAGGCCAATTAGCGAGTTAAATTTGTTGATATATTTATTTTTAAATTTTTCCCTTCCGACGTCTGTTTCCCGCGACTTCCGCAACTTATCGGGTAGTGCCTCCATACGAGGCTCATCATTGGGCTTTCATGCAAAAATGTAAGTTTCTACACTAATCTCCTTCTTAGCCTTCTTGATCAGCTGGAAGAAAATGTGACATTTGTCAGTGAAATAGAAATGAACCGGTTTAGTGATGCCACCCCGACTCGTTAAACTTTACATTTCTTTGACTATCATCGGGGGCTTTAATTCCAATACAGCCTTGATTTTCAGTGGGTTTGCCTCAATACTGTTGGACAATTATGACCCATAGCGTCACTATTTATACAGATCATGGTGTTGTTGTACAAATTAACTATGTGACAAAGGAGATTGCTCTCTTATCATTTGTGATTAGATCACCAAGATATATAAATGATAGGAGGTCCTTATGATTTGTTCCTGGATTGAGAATGATATGAGACAGTATCAATCCACGAAGGATAAATCATTAAATATCCCTAGTCAGAGTATTATCGAGATTGGATATCGATAAATACGTAAAAGACTAGTATTACACTTGTGCGTGTTGTGAGGGCACAAACGACATAGTTCTCATATATTTGGGTATGGGATACTCATGCAAGTGTAATAGGAGGTTGTGTTTTATCGATGGTACGGGAAACAGCTTCGCTCTGGATAGACCCTCTCAGAATTCCATTGGTAGTATGACTTTGTGTCTATGGCAGTCCGAAATCAGGGTAGGTGTATTCGGTCTTAACTTGAGACTTGCACCGCTAATACTTGTGACAATCAATATACTTTGGTTTTGGTCGTCCAGGGCTTTAACAGGTTCTGTGTACGCCTCTGCTGGGTATATTGAGAATCTTAGTGTGTTGGGTGTGATGTAAAAACGGAAGTATCACTTCAGTCATATGGAGATGATGGTCTCGTAGGATACGGTACTAGTACTCTTAAGTACTGCAGTCATCGGGATATTATGACTAGGTCATGTATATCCGATTATAGAGACTAGTTACCAGACATCCGACATGTGCTTCGTACGGGGCAGACACAATTCCAGCCCAAGGCCTAGCACGTGATCATCTCATACTGGATCGAAATACGCAATACTACGTATACTACACCTGATATAGATCCTTATATTCCTGTAAGGATATTTCTGGAGAATTGGGTAGGCATGGCGCTTTGCTAGAAGCCAACCTTGTCTTGTAAATCGGTATAAACGTAGTACTAGGTACTTACGTGTTCGGATAGTCCGACGACCCGATTTACTACCAACATATCTGGGGATCTCATGGGTCGCTTCCCGAAGATTCACCGATGACGTATGACTCGCACTTTTATTAATCTGGGATTAATTAATGATGAGAGAGAAAATTAATCTGGGATTAATTACGGAGATATTTTAACTGGGAAACAATATCAATTAAAGAGAGAGAGCGATTAATTTGGAATTAATCGATAAATTAATATATTCGATATATTAAACGAAATTGGATTTCGACGCGGAATTAAAATTAGATTTTAATTCGGGAGAACGAGTTAATTTAGAATTAATTCGTTAGCAACGTGAATAGTAATTATGCTATGCATGATTATTTAATTAAATTAGATTTAATTACGTTGCAACGGAAAATTCGTTAATTTGGAATTAGCGAAGCCGAGGCCGAGATTGTTTGCGAGCGCATTCGCATTTCGAATTCGAGTGCGGCACGCAAGTCAAATCAAGCGTCAAATCATTAATCACATCAAGCGTCAAATCATTAGTCACTTTGAGTGATGTGACAACTTGTCACATTGATTGATTGATTGATTGATGTGAGTTGATGGAAGTTGTTGAAAAAGCTTTTTGAAAGCTTGAAAGACATTTACTATTATTATAATTGTATTTGACTTTTGATTTTTTGGTATTAGATACACAAAATCAAAACAAAACTACTTCACTTTTCTTCTCTCCTCTAAGTCACGCCCAAGGGGCTGCCTTTCTCCTCTCTTCTGATGCTCACTGCCGTGAGCTATAGGGAAGCCAAGTGTGGTGATTTTGTGGCAAAATCATCAAGAGCTAGCACTCCGAGAGACATGCGAAGGTGATAGGGAAGTCCACCCATGAGCATGGAATCAAATCACGAAGCTTGGAGATTGAAGGTTGATCCACAAAGCCGAAAATTGGAGGACTGTCACAGCCCACTATCGTGACCACCGGTGAGCAGAAAATGGATTTTTTTTGCCTCCCGCGTCGCTCAACCGATCGATGTAAGTATTCCGCAACTTCTTCGTTTGTAGTCGCACTTATTTCTTGCTTGATAATCGATCCTCGGGGCCGTAGAAACTCCAACAATGGTATCAGAGCGATTGAAAAGCATGAAATTTGATTAGGGCTTAAAATTTGGGTAAAATGATTTTGAGCATGATTTAATGAAATTGGATAAATTAGTATGCTTAAATGTGTTTTAATTGAAGATTGATTAGATCAATTTGATCAAATGTTATTTGGAACAAATTTGCCCAAATATCTTAGCTTGGCCGAGAATGACATAGCCCTAATTCTTGGTGATTTTTGATTTTTTGATTCATTGGATGAGTTAGAATCATGTTGGGGATATTAATTTAATGTTGAATTGAATTTAATTGGATTGAATTTGAATTTGACACAAAAATCCCTTTTAGCCGAGAGTTATAAAGCATGTATGGGTTTGATTTTTGATTAAATTATGTTGGACATGATTTAATGTTAATAAACATGATTAATTAGGCTAATTGGTGTTTTGAAAATGTTAATTGGGTAATTAATTGTGTAATACACTTTATGTAATTTAATTGAGAAATTTGGAATTTTTTGAATTAAATTATTTGGGCCTAATTTGTAAAATTGGGTTTAAAAGTTATTATTCGGCTTATTGGGCTTGGTTGTACCAAGATGGCTTTAGGCAAAATTGGTTGGATCCAATTGGGCCCAATACCGCTTCCATAAAGCCCAAATGCGACTAATGGACCTTTAAAGTTTAATTGGGCCTAAATTGATTTCTAGGCTTATGGGGTAATTCCTTGATTGGACTTTGGTTTCGGGTTTGACCCGAGTAGACCAAAAGTCCATGCCTTAAAGAAATTAATTAAAAGCCCATTGGACTTTAATTAAATTGACGTTGGACGTTAATCGAGCTTTGAGACCCGTAACGATTAAAATTTGGAATTTAAATCGTAAAAGGTTTATTAATAAAGTGTAGTATTTAATTTGGAATTAAATAGCGAATTAGTATTAAATACAAATTGAATTGGATTTAATTTTATAATTTAATTTAATTCAAGAATTCGTACTTTGAGTACTTATTCGCAAAACGAGTTTGACTCGAGAAAAATCAAATCGTTGTTTGAACATTGGATGATCACTAATTATCAGATTAATTAATTTGATTAGATTGATTGATAACATGCTTGTGTGAATACATGGTTGCGATGCATGAATAATGTATATCGGATGGATACTAGATGGGTGGGGCAATTTTAGAAATTGTTGTAATAAATTTTGAATTTATTAATTGGACCTGTGTGTCCAGCCTTATTACCTCCTTATTCTTTGTATTCTCTTCTCACCTATTCCCCTCAATGTAAATGAGGTTTCTTTAGAAGTGTAGTGTAACGGGTAGAAGTAATACATGTGCTAGCGGGAGAGAAGAAATGGAGAGATTTGATCTAGGATCAATGTGTTAAGTATCCATCCGCATATCATTATTATTTTAATTATACGCGCTTTATTATGTATTTAGAATGCATGTTTAAGGGTGTATGACGATGAGACCTTAACAAAGATAATAAATTGGTTGCCAATTTGCACGCGAAAAACCCTCACAAATATTAAGCGTTTTTCCTTCCATTGAGTGATTCTTATTCAAGATCTAAGACTGGCATTGGTTTGTTGGCCAAAATGACACTTCAACAGAGGAGGAGGCTGAGCAGTATCAACAACCAGAGGTATCATTTCAAGAACCCGAACCGGCAAAGTCTCAATTTGACTTTTATTATTCAGATTCTGACGAGGATGAAGCTGATCTATTTGTACCAACTGCACCAACAACGGAGGATAAAACTTTCAATCATCAAAATGAAGATCTTGGAGCATGCTTTACCATGATGTTTGATGAAGATCTACCTGAGCCAACCATTCCAGTCATATCAGAGGATGAAAACCTAATGTCAGAAACATCATTACATCCTCAGGTTGACAATTTTGAAGCATGTATTTCACAGATGACGGATGAAGAATTAAATACAAAAATTTTAAAATTCATCTGTGAAGAAAAGGTGGAGCAAGAAACAGAGCAAATGGAGGAGCAAATATCTGACCTTAATAAAGATCTAGAGCATTCAGGAGAAACATCGCTGTTTTGGGAAGTACAAATCAAAGATATCACCCAGAAACTTGACAGAATGGAACTTCCATTCCAAGTCAAGCACCATATGAGACCTCCTGATTTTCTTTATAACGCAAGCGCACGTATCGTTCAAGTAGTATAAAAATATCGATCCCACGAGGACTTAATTCCTACTGTTGTTATTAATTGTTGAATCTATTTATTTACAAATATCTAATTAAATGTAGAAGAGAATGATTGTTTGATTGGTTGAATGTGGTTTTGCACAATAAATAAATAAATAAAAAGATAAAAGAAAATACTAAGGAAAATAACAAAAGACACAAAGATCTAGGTTCGTGAATCATTCTAATATCATTTTAAAGATGAAGTGGTTATTTTATGTTTGTGTAATAAATCAGTTTACTAACCTGGAACACTAAATTATGTAAAAGCCTCTTCCGATGGTCAGACACAAATACCCAGTTTAACCCAATTGAACCATATGTCTATGTCAACCAAATTATCTGGATTCATTAAGTTTAAGTTCCAATTATGGCTACCCCCGCCCGACAGGTATATTCCTATCCTGTAAGGAAATCTATTAAAGGGTTATCTATCCTCAAGGAAGATCGTGAGCTATTAAGTCTAAGGCTGAAACCTAAAATCCCTATGTCTAGTTCATTTTAGATTTACCACATCAATCTTATTGGTGATCAGACAACAAGAAGCATTAAGCTTAAGACTTAATAAGTAAACCTTTAAATTATCCAAACTATAAAATAACCCCTTATAAACCGGTGATATTAGAATTCATCACAACCTCAAATAACTAACACATAACTAGGGCTAGTAACAACTTAAAAGTAAAAGACATAAAGTAAAAATACTGAAAAGTAAAAGTCATAAAGTAAAACTGAAAAGTAAAATATAATAAAATGCTAAGGTAAAAGGAATTACTTTTACTACTACTAATTTAGATATCTCCCATAAAATAATATATAAACTTGTGATTCTTTCTCCAACCAGCCATATAGGCGGTAACCCGATTAAGTCAAATTAAGTCCAACCAGCCATAAAGGCGGAACCAAAATTAAATTACCAACCGACCAATCTGGCGGTATCCTTTATTAGTCAGGTTTAAACCAGATTAAAATGAATTACCAACCGACCAATCTGGCAGTATCCTTTTTAAGTCAATATTTTAAATAGTGAATATATTATTTTTAAGGGAGATTAATCTAAATAGTAACAGTAAAAGAATTACCTTTCACCCTAGCTGGAGAAGCTACCTCCTCATGGTAAATAGTAAAAACTGTAAAAAGTAAAAAGTAAAAATTAAATTACTATTATACAAAACGTAATTAAAATTATTTACAAAACTAAAAATTAAAAAACTAAAAAAACTAAAAACTAAAGAATCTAGAGAGAGAAACTCTCTCTTTAGATAGAATAGAAGAGAGAGAGTGGTACATTCAATTCTGAAATCTCGAGCTCAATTTTAGGCGCGGATAAGCTTCCAGCACGCGGCGCCAAGGCCTCTGGCGTCGCTACGCCAGCTTTTGTCGACGTGGCACGCTCTGGTTCGCCGGTTTGAAGATTCTGGATAAGCTGATAAGGTGACACGTGGCGCGGTGGTTGGGCTTCAATTATTGTGACACGTGGCGGCTTCTGATTGGTCGCTGAGATTCTTATCCGCCACGTGTCAGAAAAGGATTAGATACTCAATTATTGATGCTGACGTGGCGATGACGTGGCGACACGTGGGAAAGAGACTGTCGGCACCGTAGAATTGCGACAGTGTCACTTCCTGATTGGCTGATGATGATGTGGCACGACACGTGGCAATTTTGACTTGTTGACTTGCTGACGTGGCTGATGACATGGAGACACGTAGGATGACATTGGCACACAGTGCGATGATGACTGTCGGCACCGTAGGATGCTGACACGTGGCACGGCGCATGTTAGCAGATCGGTTGTGATGCTGACACGTGGCACGGTGCATTTTAGCAAAGTCAAACTTTTCTCAGATTCGGATTTGTGGACCCGGCGCACGTTAGCACTGTTCGGCGTATTTTAGACGTCGCGACGCGGAAGGCTTGGCGTCGCGACGCGCTTAAGACCAAAATATCTCTGTTGACGCATTTTTGTCCGTTTTTGCCCTAAATTACCTCCAATGCTTTCCAAACTTTATTTATCTACAAAATAACACAAAATACATCAAAACGTTCACAAAACTCGAGAAACTATACGAAATATTAGGTCAAATGAGTGAGAATAAGTGATATAAATACCACTCATCACACCCCCAAACCTAACATTTTGCTAGTCCTCGAGCAAAACATAGAGTAAAATAACATAAATAAATTAACTAAGCCACTTTCGTAGGGATCACGATTGCATTTAGCGTATGCAACAAGCCTTTAAACCCCTAGGTGTCCCTAGTGGACGAGTTGTAGTCTCGTGAGGGTTTACAGCAATGATACCCACAAACATTTTTACAAAAGTAAAAAGTTAGTTAAAACTAATGCACACAAAAGCAAAAAGACAAGAGAAAATAGAAGTTAGTGACTAATCAAGTGAAACTTCTACTCCAAGTTACTAGTTGTTTTGTTTTATTTTAAATTACTGAATAAGTAAATTCTCCGATTATATTTACCATTCTCCATATACATAGCCAACAAAATATTAAACAACTTATTTTTGCCCACAACAGTCATAAGTGCAGTTAAGAAGAAAGTAATATTTTTGTCCTAAAGTTCTATCAGATTTCACACCTTTTTGCAGCAATGGAATAATTTTTCAGATTTTCTGATTTTTTCTTTGATTTTTCTCTATTTTTATTATATACAATATCTTCCATCTATGTAGCGAGTGTTGGGTCAGTGACTCCCAAACCAGTTGGCTTTAGGGCACCAGGTGTTAAGACACCCCTACGGACTTAATTACTCAGACTTCAGATATATATATTTTTACAGCATCTTCGATCCATGTAACGAGCTTTGGGCCAATGACTCCCAAACCAGTTGGTTTTAGGGCACTAGGTGTTAAAACACCCTTACAGACTTAATAACCCGGATCTTAGATACTTTATTTTTGAAAATCAGAAATTTTTTTTTTTTTTACTCCATTGCTTTTTGAGATGTTTCCTCCAATTTAAACTAGAGCACTGAATATTACAAACTTTTCAATTTTAGCTCATGTCTGTATGTTACTATATATGTTGATAATATTTGCTAACTGAACATATGAAGATTCCTTTTAGTCTGTTTTAAGGAGAATTCAAAAATTATATAATTTAAAAGGAAATAAACAAAAATAACTTGTTTCGAAAATAGGCTTGAGATACGTCTCAGGAGTGGAAACTCCTTACTCTCGGTTATCTCTTACCAATTTCACCTTTTTAGTCAAATTAAAAACACAAAAACGCAAAATATTTTTGTAATGTTTTGAAAAATTTTCAATTTTTTTGTTTTTTTTTTTCGAAAAAAATTTGGACTAAAAATAAAAATAATACACAACTAAAAACAATGTACTGATCAACTAATTCCGTCCCCCAAACCTAAATGAGACATTGTCCCCAATGTCTTAAACAGTAAAATGAGAGTTAAGAAGGTCGTACCTGGTTAGCTGAAAATCTACAGGAAATTAAAGGTTAAGATCCAGATTAATTCGAGGCCTCTTACCACGATCATCCTCGGACCAATTTATCTTTGAAAGGATAGGGTCAACTTTGGTCGTTATAGGCTATGAGAAGCTCAATTAGATACATAAATTCAGGACAATCGGAATTCTTTCATAGGATGACAGATCAAATGAGACAATTCACAGAAAACCAGAACTACATACCTCAAGAACCAGTTTCGGATGACACTGATGAAGCCTTCGAGTACCAATCATTTCACAATGACACTTCAACAGAGGAGGAGGATGAGCAGTATAAACAACCAGAGGTATCAGTTCAAAACCCGAACCGGCAAAGTCTCAATTTGACTTTTATTATTCAGATTCTGACGAGGATGAAGCTGATCTATTTGTACCAACTGCACCAACAACGGAGGATAAAACTTTCAATCCTCAAAATGAAGATCTTGGAGCATGTTTTACCATGATGTTTGATGAAGATCTACCTGAGCCAACCATTCCAGTCATATCAGAGGATGAAAACCTAATGTCAGAAACATCATTACATCCTCAGGTTGACAATTTTGAAGCATGTATTTCACAGATGACGGATGAAGAATTAAATACAAAAATTTTAAAATTCATCTGTGAAGAAAAGGTGGAGCAAGAAACAGAGCAAATGTCTGACCTTAATAAAGATCTAGAGCATTCAAGAGAAACATCGCTGTTTTGGGAAGTACAAATCAAAGATATCACCCAGAAACTTGACAGAATGGAACTTCCATTCCAAGTCAAGCACCATGTGAGACCTCCTGATTTTCTTTATAACGCAAGCGCACGTATCGTTCAAGTAGTATAAAAATATCGATCCCACGAGGACTTAATTCCTATTGTTGTTATTAATTGTTGAATCTATTTATTTACAAATATCTAATTAAATGGAGAAGAGAATGATTGTTTGATTGGTTGAATGTGGTTTTGCACAATAAATAAATAAATAAAAAGATAAAAGAAAATATTAAGGAAAATAACAAAAGACACAAAGATCTAGGGTCGTGAATCATTCTAATATCATTTTAAAGATGAAGTGGTTATTTTATGTTTGTGTAATAAATCAGTTTACTAACCTGGAACACTAAATTATGTAAAAGCCTCTTCCGATGGTCAGACACAAATACCCAGTTTAACCCAATTGAACCATATGTCTATGTCAACCAAATTATCTGGATTCATTAAGTTTAAGTTCCAATTATGGCTACCCCCGCCCGACAGGTATATTCCTATCCTGTAAGGAAATCTATTAAAGGGTTATCTATCCTCAAGGAAGATCGTGGGCTATTAAGTCTAAGGCTGAAACCTAAAATCCCTATGTCTAGTTCATTTTAGATTTACCACATCAATCTTATTGGTGATCAGACAACAAGAAGCATTAAGCTTAAGACTTAATAAGTAAACCTTTAAATTACCCAAACTATAAAATAACCCCTTATAAACGGTGATATTAGAATTCATCACAACCCCAGATAACTAACACATAACTAGGGCTAGTAACAACTTAAAAGTAAAAGACATAAAGTAAAAATACTGAAAAGTAAAAGACATAAAGTAAAACTGAAAAGTAAAATAAAATAAAATGCTAAGGTAAATGGAATTACTTTTACTACTACTAATTTAGATATCTCCCATAAAAATAATATATAAACTTGTGATTCTTTCTCCAACCAGCCATATAGGCGGTAACCCGATTAAGTCAAATTAAGTCCAACCAGCCATAAAGGCGGAACCAAAATTAAATTACCAACCGACCAATCTGGCGGTATCCTTTATTAGTCGTGTTTAAACCAGATTAAAATGAATTACCAGCCGACCAATCTGGCAGTATCCTTTTTAAGTCAATATTTTAAATAGTGAATATATTATTTTTTAAGGGAGATTAATCTAAATAGTAATAGTAAAAGAATTACCTTTCACCCTAGCTGGAGAAGCTACCTCCTCATGGTAAATAGTAAGAATTGTAAAAAGTAAAAAGTGAAACTTCTACTCCAAGTTACTAGTTGTTTTGTTTTATTTTAAATTACTGAATAAGTAAATTCTCCGATTATATTTACCATTCTCCATATACATAGCCAACAAAATATTAAACAACGTATTTTTGCCCACAACAGTCATAAGTGCAGTTGAGAAGAGAGTAATATTTTTGTCCTAAAGTTCTATCAGATTTCACACCTTTTTGCAGCAATGGAATAATTTTTCAGATTTTCTGATTTTTTCTTTGATTTTTCTCTATTTTTTATTTATATACAATATCTTCCATCTATGTAGCGAGTGTTGGGTCAGTGACTCCCAAACCAGTTGGCTTTAGGGCACCAGGTGTTAAGACACCCCTACGGACTTAATTACTCAGACTTCAGATATATATATTTTTGCAGCATCTTCAATCCATGTAACGAGCTTTGGGCCAATGACTCCCAAACCAGTTGGTTTTAGGGCACTAGGTGTTAAAACACCCTTACAGACTTAATAACTCGGATCTTAGATACTTTATTTTGTAAATCAGAAATTTTTTTTTTTTTTACTCCATTGCTTTTTGAGATGTTTCCTCCAATTTAAACTAGAGCACTGAATATTACAAACTTTTCAATTTTAGCTCAAGTCCAAGTACTATGTATGTATATACTATTGCTATATGTTGATAATATTTGCTAACTGAACATATGAAGATTCCTTTTAGTCCGTTTTAAGGAGAATTCACAAATTAAATAATTTAAAAGGAAATAAACAAAAATTAACTTGTTTCGAAAATAGGCTTGAGATACGTCTCAGGAGTGGAAACTCCTTACTCGGTTATCTCTTACCAATTTCACCTTTTTAGTCAAATTAAAAACACAAAAACGCAAAATATTTTTGTAATTTTTTGAAAATTTTTCAATTTTTTTGTTTTTTTCGAAAAAATTTGGACTAAAAATAAAAATAATACACAACTAAAAACAAGGTACTGATCAACTAATTCCATCCCCCAAACCTAAATGAGACATTGTCCCCAATGTCTTAAACAGTAAAAGGAGAGTTAAGAAGGTCGTACCTGGTTAGCTGAAAATCTACAGGAAATTAAAGGTTAAGATCCAGATTAATTCGACGCCTCTTACCACGATCATCCTCGGACCAATTTATCTTTGAAAGGATAGGGTCAACTTGTGGTTCATAGGCTATGAGAAGCTCAATTAGATACACAAATTCAGAGACAATCGGAATTCTTTCAGAGGATGACAGATCAAATGAGACAATTCACAGAAAACCAGAACTACATACCTCAAGAACCAGTTTCGGATGACACTGATGAAGCCTTCGAGTACCAATCATTTCACAATGACACTTCAACAGAGGAGGAGGCTGAGCAGTATAAACAACCAGAGGTATCAGTTCAAGAACCCGAACCGGCAAAGTCTCAATTTGACTTTTATTATTCAGATTCTGACGAGGATGAAGCTGATCTATTTGTACCAACTGCACCAACAACGGAGGATAAAACATTCAATCCTCAAAATAAAGATCTTGGAGCATGCTTTACCATGATGTTTGATGAAGATCTACCTGAGCCAACCATTCCAGTCATATCAGAGGATGAAAACCTAATGTCAGAAACATCATTACATCCTCAGGTTGACAATTTTGAATCATGTATTTCACAGATGACGGATGAAGAATTAAATAAAAAAATTTTAAAATTCATCTGTGAAGAAAAGGTGGAGCAAGAAACAGAGCAAATGAGGAGCAAATGTCTGACCTTAATAAAGATCTAGAGCATTCAGGAGAAAACATCGCTGTTTTGGGAAGTACAAATCAAAGATATCACCCAGAAACTTGACAGAATGGAACTTTCATTCCAAGTCAAGCACCATATGAGACCTCCTGATTTTCTTTATAAAGCAACTCCTATTTTCGCGTTCGCGTATCGTTTACAAATAAAAATATTGATCCCACGAGGACTTAATTCCTACTGTTGTTATTAATTGTTGAATCTATTTATTTACAAATATCTAATTAAATGGAGAAGAGAATGATTGTTTGATTGGTTGAATGTGGTTTTGCACAATAAATAAATAAATAAAAAGATAAAAGAAAATACTAAGGAAAATAACAAAAGACACAAAGATCTAGGGTCGTGAATCATTCTAATATCATTTTAAAGATGGAAGTGGTTATTTTATGTTTGTGTAATAAATCAGTTTACTAACCTGGAACACTAAATTATGTAAAAGCCTCTTCCGATGGTCAGACACAAATACCCAGTTTAACCCAATTGAACCATATGTCTATGTCAACCAAATTATCTGGATTCATTAAGTTTAAGTTCCAATTATGGCTACCCCCGCCCGACAGGTATATTCCTATCCTGTAAGGAAATCTATTAAAGGGTTATCTATCCTCAAGGAAGATCGTGGGCTATTAAGTCTAAGGCTGAAACCTAAAATCCCTATGTCTAGTTCATTTTAGATTTACCACATCAATCTTATTGGTGATCAGACAACAAGAAGCATTAAGCTTAAGACTTAATAAGTAAACCTTTAAATTACCCAAACTATAAAATAACCCCTTATAAACCGGTGATATTAGAATTCATCACAACCCCAGATAACTAACACATAACTAGGGCTAGTAACAACTTAAAAGTAAAAGACATAAAGTAAAAATACTGAAAAGTAAAAGACATAATGTAAAACTGAAAAGTAAAATATAATAAAATGCTAAGGTAAAAGGAATTACTTTTACTACTACTAATTTAGATATCTCCCATAAAATAATATATAAACTTGTGATTCTTTCTCCAACCAGCCATATAGGCGGTAACCCGATTAAGTCAAATTAAGTCCAACCAGCCATAAAGGCGGAACCAAAATTAAATTACCAACCGACCAATCTGGCGGTATCCTTTATTAGTCAGGTTTAAACCAGATTAAAATGAATTATCAACCGACCAATCTGGCAGTATCCTTTTTAAGTCAATATTTTAAATAGTGAATATATTATTTTTAAGGGAGATTAATCTAAATAGTAACAGTAAAAGAATTACCTTTCACCCTAGCTGGAGAAGCTACATCCTCATGGTAATAGTAAAAACTGTAAAAAGTAAAAAGTAAAAATAAATTACTATAATACAAAACGTAATTAAAATTATTTACAAAACTAAAAATTAAAAAACTAAAAAAACTAAAAACTAAAGAATCTAGAGAGAGAAACTCTCTCTTTAGATAGAATAGAAGAGAGAGAGTGGTACATTCAATTTTGAAATCTCGAGCTCAATTTATAGGCGCGGATAAGCTTCCAGCGTCGCGACGCCAAGGCCTCTGGCGTCGCTACGCCAGCTTTTGTCGACGTGGCACGCTCTGGTTCGCCGGTTTGAAGATTCTGGATAAGCTGATAAGGTGACACGTGGTGCGGTGGTTGGGCTTCAATTATTGTGACACATGGCGGCTTCTGATTGGTCGCTGAGATTCTTATCCGCCACGTGTCAGATAAGGATTAGATACTCAATTATGACGATGACGTGGCGGTGACGTGGTGACACGTGGGAAAGAGACTGTCGGCACCGTAGAATTGCGACATGTGTCACTTCCTGATTGGCTGATGATGATGTGGCACGACACGTGGCAATTTTGACTTGTTGACTTGCTGACGTTGCTGATGACATGGAGACACGTAGGATGACACGTGGCACACGTGGCGATGATGACTGTCGGCACCGTAGGATGCTGACACGTGGCACGGCGCATGTTAGCAGATCGGTTGTGATGCTGACACGTGCCACGGCGCATTTTAGCAAAGTCAAACTTTTCTCAGATTCGGATTTGTGGACCCGGCGCACGTTAGCACTGTTCGGCATATTTTAGACGTCGCGACGCGGAAGGCTTGGCGTCGCGACGCGCTTAAGACCAAAATATCCCTGTTGACGCGTTTTTGTCCGTTTTTGCTCTAAATTGCCTCCAATGCTTTCCAAACTTTATTTATCTACAAAATAACACAAAATACATCAAAACGTTCACAAAACTTGAGAAACTATAC